>JAUDJI010001607.1:0-10179 GCA_037389245.1 Oryzias sinensis
AGGTCTTTCCTGAGGTGTCAAGTTATGGTCCTTTTGGAGAAAAAAAAAACTAATATAAGCTGAAATAAAGTTGAGATATAAAATATTGCTCATTGAAAGACTTTTTAGTGACTCCACTGCACCACTCAGGGACAGCTGGGCCTGGATCCAGCTTTCATGACCCTCAGCTGAATGAAACCGGGATAAAAAATAAACGGATGAAGGGATATTAAAAAAGTTGGTTGTAAATCCTGGTCAGACACTGATTGGCTTGTTTTTATGAGTCACTGATGTCTGCAAAAACGGTTATCCTGACAGTCAGTCCTCTGTCAGACCTGAGCAGAACGTAGCGTCGGGTCTCCTCTTGTTTTCTCATTAAAACCTGAAACAAAGTTAACAATTGTTCTGGTTCCAATGCATTCCACATCCTAAAATGGAATCTTAACCAAAATGTTGACAAAAATAACAGATTCTGAAAAGGAGATTTGATATATTTACATTTTCTTTTAGTAGAACATTCTCAGGTTAGAGACTTTATGACAAAGCAGCTCCCAGAAAAGTAAGCGAAGACGCTTTAGATTAAATTAAGTATTTATATTTCTCTACTTTTGTAGGAGTTCTAATGAGAGCTTTAGGAACGCAAATGAAGAACAACACTCCTTCCTTCTCAAGCATGTCTGATAGCAAGAGTCCATGTTCTCATATGCACTGAGGCATAATAATGGCCGTTAAACAGATAATCCGTTCCTGGACGGCAGGAAGTGGTAATGCCGTGTCTGGACTCATATCTGCCATCTGTGGTGCTTTCATTTAGTCCTCACGTCAAGAGTTTGTGACGCGGAAAACAAATGTTGAGACTTTTTAAAGCTAGAAAATAGAATTATGATGCACAGGCCCAGACATCATAATTAAAATCTACGCAATCCCAGGAAAGCCGTAAGATAGCTCCATAATGATCTGATGTAGAGCCGATGACAGAGATAAGAGCAACGTACAATGCAAGCTTGGAAGGGTTGTTTAGGGAGCTTAAATTCAAGCCAGATTTATCTATGAGAAGATCTCATCAGTTTGCTTTCCTTTAACCTACAGAGAAAGCAGGCATGATGGGAAAGTAGAGGCTTCACAATGAAGAGTGTCAGAGGTTGAGGAGTACCCATGTGCTCAGCATTAGAGAGGATCAAGTGGAGCTGGAATGAACAGCAGCTGCAGGAACTTCACAAACAGACAGATGTTTGATCTCTTTGCTGACAGCATGAATAAAAGAAATCCGACAATCTCCACACATCGGGAGCCGCGGCGCTCCTCCGGCACGGCTCACACCCTCAGCTCTGCATGTGGAAGCGGAAATATCGGCAGCGTTGGTCTTCTCTCTGAAGGGGGGGTCTTCTGAGAAATCCCGCTGACCAATTATGGATTCGAAGCTCATCTTGAAAGCAGCTCCGGCTGAGGATGAACACGGCAAACGAGGGGGGGAAGAAAACACCAGAGGACACACAGAAGCAGCCTGAAGACCAGGTATGCAGATGATAATAAAATAAAGGCATGAGTGGAGTTGTATGCCCGCAGTCACGGCCCCCTCCCGCCCTGAACCCCTGGTCAGAGCTGCACGGGACAAATTCATAGTAAAATATGGTGGCCTTTCTGTTAGTTCCATCTCTATAGCAACCATTTTGAAGATGTAAGGTCTATGTAATTTTTTAAAAGAATCAGCAAAAGTACATTTTTGGATTTCCTCTGCGTTTTTTATTTTTTTTGTCAATCACGGCGACATTCCTCACATATTTATTTAGTTTGGATCAAAAGACGCAGACAACAGAGAAACGGCACAAAAGAGCTCACCACGCTAACGCCGTTCAAAAACCTTGAAACCAAGAATTATTCCAAAGTCCCTTCCAAAGTGATGAGCGAGGAGTTAGGAGGTAACAGATCAAAATCCCCGTAGGAGGAATTCACATTTGTAGATGGAAGAAAAGGTCAAAGGTCAACAACCTCGGTTGTGGTTCTAGACCTAAGTTAGTGACGTCTGTGTGAAAAATTCGTGAAGGTCGCTTGAACAAAAAAAAACATTTCTTTTTGCAAATTTCATACTGTGCCACAAAATGACCACCAAGCTGTAGCTCGTGTCGGGCCATCCCATAATAACACCTTTTGGATATCCCGACACGAGTGATGAGACGGTTGGATTTCTTTGAAGGATTCTCCCGCTGTGATGTCATCTGATGAAGCCACTTGGTTGAGCACCAAAATATTTTCAAGGGAGAAGATTATGAGTCCGGTTGCTATGACAACGTATTCTGCACGAATGAAAACCTTCACCGACATATTGTGATGTCACCACTCCTCTTTCCCCCAGGTGTGCGCACATTTTGCTGGGTTTTCGAGTTTGCGGTGGCGGAGAAATTGACAGACAAGAGAGAAGAACTGCAAAAACAATCTGGTCTTTCAGTCCAGTACCGCTGCTGGACAAGAGAAACAAGCACCTGGTCAGATTTCTCCAGCATGCCGGGTCTGTTTGTTTTTCTGTTTCTTTTGGTGAAGAAACCAGAGTCTGAATGAAAACAATACAGGAATGAAGACAGTTGGAAGAATTTGGTTTCATTCCTTCCTCAGACCATCTCCAGTGTAAAAAAAGGTAGAGGGTGATCTAATTTAGTTGATCTAATGAGGAACAGAGGCTGTATTTAGCCGAACAAGCCTTGAACCTGGCGCTAATGTTAAACTAATAAAACCGGCATGAGCACAGGAGGCCTGCTTTTACTGCCAGCCTTTAAAAAAACGCTCCGTTTAGTCCTGACTGTGGCGTCTTTAGGCAACCAAAAACTGACTGATTTAAACTACAGAGCTGTGGCAGGTTTTACTGACTGCCGTGGACGCCGGCGGCAGCTCCGTGGAGAGAACTTAAAGGACCGCAGATGTGTGTGGTGGAACGGTAGGTGGTCAAAATGTAGAAAGAGCTGGGCTGGGAGGAATGATGGGGGGGTCAGGATTTGAGCACCACCATGCTTTGTGTTGGTGTGTCACACAAAAACACACACAGAGCCTGGAGCAGCGGTCACTCATGGGAGCCCATTTATCCTCCAAACGCGTCCTTAGTCAGCCCGTCTGACAATTACTCTTCTAATATTGCTAACAGAACCATATCAGGTAATGGAAACACGCGTCTCTATTATGAAATGACAGAAAAATAACAGCAAAGGAAGACAAATCTGATGGAACAGAAAATTGTTTAGACAGAGCCGCTGAGACTAGAAAAAATGGAGACATTTAAAAAAAATAAAAAGGCTTCAGAGACTCAAATAGATGTAATGTTGTGCTTTTCTTTTAAACTTTTTTATTTTGTCATCAAAGTACTAAAGAAAGTAGAGAACTGAGAGACGTTTGTTAAGCAGAAAAACCCCAAAAGTGATCAAATCTAATCTAAGGCCACAGGTGCTACCCACCCTCTCCGCCCCTTTTTGACCCGCCCTCTCTGCCCCTTATTTGACCCGCCCTCTCCGCCTCTTTCTGACCCGTCCTCTCCACCCCTTTTTGACCCGCCCTCTCCGCCCCTTTTTGACCCGCCCTCTCCGCCCCTTTTTGACCTGTCCTCTCCGCCCCTTTTTGACCCGCCCTCTCCGCTCCTTTTTGACCCGCCCTCTCCGCCCCTTTTTGACCTGTCCTCTCCTCCCCTTTTTGACCCGCCCTCTCCGCCCCTTTTTGACCGACCCGCCCATTCCCCCCCCTTTTTGACCTGCCCATCCCCGCCCTTTTTGACCCGTCCTCTCCGCCCCTTTTTGACCCGTCCTCTCTGGTTGAGCGGTTCTTACCTCACTCCCCCTCTCTCCCCTTCTGCCCACCCCGGTCAGAGCTGCATGGGACAAATTCATGGAGGTAAAAAATGGCGGCTTAATAATTGGTTTTGTCTCCGTAGCAACCATTTTTATTTTTGATCGCCTGGGGGTGACAAAAGTTTAAATTAGTAGAAAGTACTAAAGGTGATAATATTGGAACATTCTAGATTACGCCTTCTACGTCTTTCTGAGGTCAAATGAAGCCTAAGTTGTGGTTGTAGAACTATAACTTTTCTTTTCCTGTTTGTGTAAAAATGTAAAACTCTTCAAATTTGACATTTTGCCACTGATATTCGTCAAGCCGTAGGTCATGTGGATATCCCATAATAATTTCACACGTGCTTTGGTTTTATTCGTGGATTTTGAAAAAAACTTTTTTTTTTTTTAAACCCCCATAAGAGATTTTGACCCCATTTCCTTTGTGATGGCTTCTCCCGCTGTGATGTCATCAAGGTGTGGGCACATTTTGGGGAGATTTTGTGAACGTGGTTGGGGTGAAAGGCGCCGTTTGAAAGAAGAATTGTGAAAACAGTTTGGTCCTTCGGTCCAGGAGGGATGCAGGACAGAATAAACTAATTTCGTCATGAGAGTGTTTTCCCGTCCTAACGTGTCGCTTCATTTCCTGTGCGGCACACTTCTGTTCTGTTTCCTTTCATCTCGCAGTCTTTCAATGAGCAATACCGGTCGGTTGAGCGTCTTCGTCTCTTTGATCTCTGAGGATGTCAGAGCTCTCCAACCTCCAGCCTGTGACGGACCGATCTCCTGCCTGGAGATCAGCTCGGTTGTGAACAGCACAGTTTCTGCACAACCTTTCCTTCAATGTCTCAGTTCCTCGTTACCTGAAGACGGTGGAATGATCGGCGGTCTGCAAACGTCCTCCGCCACATGACAGCTTTTACGGTTTGTGCGAATAAAAAACAGCCCAGACTCCGTTTTTAACGTGTGCTGAAGACGGTTTGAGTGACGCGTAGAAACTTCCTGCTCACCTGAACGCGTCACGTCTCCACTCCTGCGATGTCAAAGTCGGATGTCTGAGTCTGATGCTTGTGGCATTTACATCGCCTGCTTCTCGAACGACTTTAGTTTTATCCCCAAGGCAAAACCTTTGAGGTCGTTTTTTTTTTTGAAAAGGAAATTCTCCAAAAAGATGTGAACGGATCACGGGAGAATGGAATTTTCTGAGAAACACCTGAGGAAAACCAAATACTGCAGGTTTGATAGATTCACTGGTTGAGCGTCATCTGCTAATAATGTTCTCTTTTTTTAACGTTTCGTTTAAACTCACCTTCTGTTGCTGCTTTCTTAACTAAAAAAAATGATTTTGTTTTTACCCTCAGACCAAGTTAGCATTGATGAACAGAAATATAGAAACTAAGAACATGATCAAACTAAAAAGCAGTTCAAAAGCCTGTCAGGCAGTGTTTAGGCACTAGATCGGTGTTTATTTAAGCCATTAGCGGTTAAAACGGAACAAACTTAACCGTTGGAGTCTGTTTCCCAGAAACGCTAAGACTTCTGAGATGAACGTGATGCCAAAGTTTCTGCACCCTGTGGGGTGCTTTTACTTCTTTGGGGTAACAACAATCGCTTTGTGATAGGGGGTCCCACCGGGATTTAATCCTCTTTTTCAAGGGATAAAAATTCCAGATAGAAGTTAATTAGATGTGGAATGTATATTATTGGACAAATAGGAAAACATTTTATTAGATTAAAATTCTCCGGTGTTTTAGAATTGTTCCAACTTTATTTTTTCTGGAAAAAGTTGCATATATTTTTTTTTTAAACCCAAACCAAATTTCTCTCAGGGCTTTCCTCTTTGGACAGGCTTATTGTCAGACTAGTTAGTATTCAGAGATTATTTAACTTAATGTTAATGTCTTTAAATTAAACTTAATAACTATTTCTTTTAATAGGCTGCTAGAAGTTAAAGCTGGGGTAACTATGGTGCTCTGGGGTTCTGTCCTCTTTTCTCATCTACTTCTACCCTTCCTCTCCTCTATTCTTGATCATTATTCATAATTTAGTTCTCCATGCCTCTGTTTGGTGCAGTCATTCATGTATTGTCCCTCTTTTCCTCTCCCTTCCTGGGGAGTGGGAGTGCTTCCAGACTCCAGTTGGCTCGTCTCTGCTCTGTACCTGACCGAGTACCTCGTCTCTGCTCCTGCTCCTGGCTGTGGTTCCTGTCTCCGGCTCGACTCGCGCCCCTGACTGTCCCCCCAACCACGGCTGGATGAAGCTCGTCTGCTGGACTTTAAATATGTAGTTGTAGATTTAGATAAGTTAATTCTTCTCTAAGAGTTCTGGTACATCGCCTGTCCGTCCTGGGGGAGGATCCCTCCTTCATGTGGGCACCCCTGAGGTTTCTTCGTTTTTTCCGGAATCCGTTTTTTTTGGGAGTTTTTCCTTACCCCGAAGGGGGGTCTAAGGGCAGAGATGACCAGTTTAGCTTAGTCAGTTTGTTAGTTCATTTTAGTATTTTCCTATTGAACTCTTTGTATTCATGATCCTTTTGAGTTCATGTTTACTTTGAAGCCCATCGAGACGACTGTTGTTGTGAATTTGGGCTATACAAATAAAATTGAATTGAATTGAATTTTAAAGTCAATTTGACATTTATTTTTGTTCATTTTAGGCATTAGCCAGTTAACAGCAGCCAAAAAAATAATGATAAAAAATTAAAACAAAAAGTAAAAAAAGCAGACAGTTTGACCCGTGAATGAACAAAAGCTCTTGTTTGATGTGTGGCGACCAAAGAAAGGCACACTGACTCTCGTACATTTTCTGACTGTCCTCCCTAAACACTGGGAGGAAAAACCAGTACAAAAGTAATGGATTACAGTAGCCTATTACTTTCTGCTAATACTAAGTATCAGCTAGTGGTCTCTAACCCTTTTCAGGCCATGGACCAGTTCAATGACAGACAATATTTTTTAAGGGCTGGATCTAGATTTTGCCTTAAACCATCAAAAAAATTAAAACATTGTTTGAACAACTTTATGAGCAGCATCTTTATAACATCGGACAGCCGGCAGCTGAATGCATTAGTATTATGGTCTGTGCATGGTCTGAACAGGTGTTACGATAAACCCATATTTGGAGGAAAGACTCCTGGTTTTTGTTTGTTAAATGCAGATTTCTTTTATTTTGAAGTCCAAGGCTCTTCTTCTGTTTCCTGTCTGGTTCTTTTGTGCCAAAAATACATTTTCTAAAGATGTTTTTTGTTAACTTTGCTAGCTTGAGGGTTTCAGTTTAGCAGTTGGAGCAGCCGCTTTAACAAAGTAACGGATGGATTTCTGACATGTGACCGAGCGACTTGACAGGCGCCAAGAGTGAAATGTGGTGGGGGAATCCAGTTGTTTTTTCAAAATAAAGCTTCCCCCAGAATCAAATTAGAAATGAAACAGAAAAAGTGGATGTACTGTTGTTTTTTCTTTGCGGTCCGGTACCAACTGTCCCATGGTCCGGGACCGGTCGATCACTGTGTATTACGGCGTTACTAACTATTTCTTTTGTAGCATTTTTGTCACTACATTTCCAGAAACTCTTCTACTAGAAAAGCTCAAAGTGTAACTGTGAGGACCGGAGATTGTGATGTGTTAATGAATAAAAATGACGGTAAAAACGTCTGTTTTCAGCCACATTGAGCCGTTTTAAGTTGGTTTAAACCCAAATGACTGAGAAACATGGCTAAATTCTTTGGCGTAGCATCTGTTCTTTCAGAGACAATAGCTGTCTGTCCTGCTGCTTTTATGTAAAAACAAACTTTTTTTTTTGTTTTGTTTTTTGCATTTCTCTTTGTGATGCATCAGAGTCTGCAGGTTCAAAATAGAAAGTCTTATTTTTTTACTTAGCTGAAGGCTGGTGCTTCACCAGTGCATCATGTCCCGTTACATCACCAAAACTAAACTATTTATAATAATAATAATAATAATAATCACTTTTATTTAAAAGTAGCAGGACTCATTTAACACATTCAAATTCAGATCCAGTAATATTGTTTGGTACCTAATAGTCATAACAGGTAAAGTTTGCCCCACACCAGTTCCTGCCTTTCACAGTCAATAAGTGAGGAAACCAGGCAAAAACATCTGAGCACCACACTCCTCCCAGGCTGGCAAATCAATCTACAAGTTAAACACATCTTGTTCTTAGTAAAGCAAAGACCTCCCTGCTGAGAGTATTCCCATCTGCTGCATCTGTAATGTCTCTGACATGCGTCCGTGCACGTGCCTCGTCTCTTTAAATAACCCGCAAATCACACAGCTTTGCTGTCGACTGCGCATTGCTGATTTGGTGCAATTATGTCTGGCAGAACAATGCAAATAAAAAAATAAAAAAAGCGTCACATGACTCCTCCAGAGGAGCAGGAACCGCGTCACGTCTGGACTTGAGCTTCAGAGCAGGTAGAGGCCATAAATCCCTCACTGTCACATCAGGACGGAGGGAGCCACAGGCGGAGTCGGGCTGCTGTCACATTACCGAAAAGTCCCCTCATCACGGCGCAGGGCTCTCCGTCTCCACCAGCAGCATCCATTACACTCACGCAGACATGCAGGGTGCTGCAGGCGACAGGGGTCCCCCCCCCCGTCCACTGGACCTGAGCAGAGCTGATATGTTTTTATGGGTCTAATGCAAATACCAAGGGCATTACCGCTTTGATTTACAGTGGCTCTGTGGCCAGATTGTGATGTATCGCCGAGGTGCTGGCTTTTACATTTTGATTAATCCTCTTAGATGCAGGGTTAGATCCATTTAAAGTAGTCGCATTGTGGCTACGCATCGAGCCTTAACTCTGTCGAGGAGAAGAACTAAAAACATTAGACATATTTCTGAGCTTTTATATTAAAAAATGTTCTGCATGCCTGAAGGACAAAACAGTGATTGGTTCCGCTGAGACCTGAGACGCCCCAAACGGATGTAAACTTCAGAACACGCACGTTGCATCAGGTCTTAATGAGTTCAAAAGGTAAGAAGAAGAAGAGAAAAACACTTTCAGGAGCTTCTGGGCTTTTAAACTTCCATTCATGTGGCAATTCGTGGCAATTAGGAACCCACGGAAAGAAAGTGCGGCTTCTCCTCGCTTCGGTCTCCCGTCAGCCTCCTCCTGGACACCCTCCTCTCTGACTGCGGATGAACCGGGCGGCTGGGTTTGGATCAGGATCCTGCGGGATCCAACAGAAACCTCATAGGAGCGGCCAGGCGCGACGGATTCCACAGCGGCCCTGCCGCTGTCTCAGATGTGTTTACCCACCGCGGTGAAGAAAAAAAACACCAAGGTCGGAGGAAGATTAAAGCACGGCAGCGAGGACGAACGGTAAATCTGTCGGAGACGGACAACAGAACAGCAGTTTTGTGGACAGGTCTGTTCTAGGCCTCCGTCACCACATTAAAGCGTATGAAATGACCGGAGCTGTTGTATAAACGAAACGGTCAGAGCCACAGACGTATGGAGTGGGAAGAGAAGTGAGAAAACAGCCTGAAGGAACACAAACAAATGTGTTGGTGTGCACAGTGTTTGTTTGAGCACATCATGGGCCAAAATTACCTTCATAAGTCGACGTTTAAAGAATACAACAGCTGCAGAATAAGAAGAATTAGGACAATAATCACATTTTTTACAAACATTTATGCCAAAATGCATCCCGTCTGAGACTCTGGCTTTTCCTACAGTCCACAAACATACCAGATGTAACTTGAATGTGTGCGACTTATGTGTAATCACTAATGCCTCTGATGGTTGGCTTGTGCGTTTGAAGGATTGTTGTCAAAAGCAGATGATTATTCTGCTTCAACTTTAATGCCATAACGGAGCGTAATCCTCTTAGAGAAGAGACACTAGATGATCTCTGGACAAAGGAAGCCTGCAAGGGATGTAAAGAGCCTCATGACTGACGGCTTTTAAGTGGGGGAGGCAAAGAAAAAGAAAAATACATATAGAAGAACGGGGGGCCCGATACGATGATCGCGATCAAAAGGAAGTGGGTTGATTAAAGGGGATCCAAAGTAAATACACCAAAAGATACAGGCATATTTTTGAAAATGGCAATCATCCGACCATCCTAAGAAGTTTATCACATCAACGGCGTGCAGAACAGCCAATCGCACATCCTCTGATGCATTCGTCAGCGCTGAGCGCCGCATTCCACCAGGTTTTCCTTCTTCTCCGAAAGCTGTGAGCGTTCAAAATCAGACAGTCACTCCAAATGATCCTCGGACAGAAATCGCACAGGACATTCCTGCTGTGCTGATGATGTGACTGGGGGGAGAAACTGCCTGCGGAGGGTGAGAAGTCACATGGACGGGAGTGCAGGTGTGTCTTTGAAGCTCGTACGGCCACCTCCAATGGAACGTTCCATTGTCGCGTGTGCGG
>JAUDJI010001608.1:0-10176 GCA_037389245.1 Oryzias sinensis
CCCACTGTCTAGTGGGTCTAGATGACCCCACTCCCAATGGTAAATAGGATAGAACAAGGGGTACAGGGATTATAAATAAATATATATTTTAAATATATATTTCCGTTCTTTTCTTTTTTACAGAGGGAAGAGAGAGGAGGGAAAGGTGATGGGGGGGTAGAAGAAAAAAAAGAGAGAGGTGGAGAGAGTGAGGGCCAAGCTAGTGATTTGAGTAGGTTCTGATTTTAAGGTTCATAACATTTATAGTAGATCTGCAGAAAGAGAAATGTTACATCCAAGAGGGAAAATCTGACACTAAGATAAGAGATCTGTCCATCAGTACCCTGTGGGTTAGGAGGAGGGGTACAGCAGACAGGGAGCAGTGTGCACGTGCATGTGCACGTTGGGGTGGAGACGCACCTTTTTCCTTTTAAACAAATGCAGAGAAACAACACCAAACACTGCAACCACAACACAAATATAAATTAAAATGTGCAAAACAAAAAGATTTGAGTTGATCCTGGTAAAAGTTATTTTAAAACCAAAGTTTGAGGAGCTGATCCGGTTTCTCCAGTCAGTCATGATCCACTCAGGTTTTCAGATTCTCTCAGGTACAGGTTAGATTTGGAGGCGGTTCTAGAGGACATTCTTTCTTTGCAGACTCCTCCTGGTGTCACGTACTATTTTCTGTCGGTCTCTATTCTTCGGGGTCGGTTCATGAGCGGCTGCTGCGAGTGAAGCAAGTGTGCAGCTTATAGAGAGAGAAATATCTGGACTGACTCGTCACCACTGTCTTAACGCCACAAACACGGGATGAGGGACGTCTTTATAAGAACGGACATGTTGATAACGCCACTCTGAATTCAGGAGTGGCGAATGCTCGGCACTACGCGAGAGATGAGATGAGGCTTCATTTGGAAAGTCACTTGATCAAACACAATCTGGAGCGAGCGCTCGATACGCCACCAGTCACACTTTTGAAAGAATCGATAAAAACTCGAGCCCCCTGCTCCAGCACTGATGCAAAGTTTTCTCCTGGACCAGTCCAGGCCGGTCCAGGCCGGTTGGTGGCACACTTTCCTTCAGCTGAATCTAAAACCCCATGACCTCCTTTGGACAGGAAGATGAGAGCGATTTCTCTTCCTCCTCGCTGGTATCCCAGCCCATGCTAATAAATACTAGCCCATGCTAATAAATACTAGCCAATGCTTTTCAGGGCTGCACATTGGTGCAGTGGTTAGCACTCTTGCCTCACAGCAAGAAGGTCCCCGGTTCAAGTCCCGCTGGGGGACCTGAACCAGAACATCAATGGGGGGCCTTTCTGTGTGGTGTTAGCATGTTCTCCCTGTGTATGCGTGGGTTTTCTCCGGGGTCTCCGGCTTCCTCCCACTGTTCAAAAACACGCTTCATGGGTTAATTGGCAACTGTAAATTGTCCATAGGGTGAGTCTGAGAGTGAATGGATGTGTGATTGAGGATATTCTACCCTGCGCCAGACTGGGGACCTGTCCAGGGCGTCCCCTGCCTACGCCAGCAGGTGGCCGGGATAGGCTCCGGCAGCCGTGACCCCGAAAGGGAAAACCGGAATAGAATCCAAATGAATGGATGAATGCTGTTCCATACTAGCCCATGCTAATAAATACTAGCCATGCTAATCCATACCAGCCCCTGCTAGCCCATACTTGCCCAAGCTAATCCACACTAGCCCATGCTCACCCATGCTAGCGCAGCCTATACTAAATCTTACTAACCCATACTAGCCCATGTTCATCAATGCCAGCCCGTGCTAAATCTTACTAATCAATGCTCATCAAGGCTAGCCCATGCTAAGCCATACTAACCCATGTTAATCTACACTAGACTATGCTAGCCCATGCTAGCTCAATTCACAAGCTTGATCCCAGCATCCTTAGAGCTCTTTAGACAGAACCTCTCAGGGATTAAACATGATTACAATAGAAATCCAGTGATAACTCTACTAATGTTTAGTAGATCAGACATCAATGAAAACATTATCAGGATTTGATCAGGGTTCTGATGTAGAGGCTCTGACCTTTTTCAGTCGGGTTTGGAGTTCTGGACGTTTGTGTCAGCATAAAATGGGAAACAATGGATTTGAATGAACAGACTGCATCTTTCAGTCGTGCCCCCCTCCCCAAGACATTTTTCCTTTAAGGGAAAACCTTCAAAGCATCGTGAGCGTGACTTCTGTTCTTCTGTTCTCAGACGGCGGTGGAAGTTTTCCGAAGGATGATCCTGGAGGCAGAAAAGATGGACGGCAGCGTGCAGCCGGGAAAAAGCTCCTGCGCTGTGATGTAGAGCCGTCCAATCAGCATTCAGGACGCTGCACTGGGAAATCCCGTTACTTGAAGGCGAGCCGCCAGCCCTCCACCTCAGCTGACTCCACCCACAGGGCCCCAAATGTGTCTCCTATCCCACTGTTGGCCCTCAGTGCTCACTTTTGTCATTTTCTCCGTTGGTTTGGTGAAGCTGAGGATGTGGCTCATATTACCCACAATCCCTCATGTCAGAGCTGATGCAGAGGTATCAGAAATGAGCTCCGTTTCTTCTGATCTCCATCCATCCAGACCTTCAGCAGCTCTTTTTCTAACCCCACCACTGTCAGCCTGAAGATCCATTTTCTAATGTTTCAAATGTTGTACAAACTGTTTTGGATTGTAATCATTAAAGTAAGAAGTGATTCTGTAGGGGGGTGTTATTCTGATGAGTGAAGGAGACTCAGCCCCCCCACCCAGAAGCCTTTTATTAAGCCAGCAGACCATCACAGCACGTTACACAAGTCCTCGCTGCAGCAGGTCATCTGGATGTAGGCGTTCATCTGCAGCATGCGGCAGTCCGACAGAGCCATGCACTTCTGGTACCGGCCGTCTGTGGGGGGGACGGGTTTAGAAACATCACCTTTCAGCGTGACCTTGTCTGACCTGTAAAACTCACATGGCGCTCTGAGGAAGGAGGCGGCGGCGCAGGCGTCCTTCCCAGCCTTACACGTCTCCACGGACAGGCGACAGCCTTCCCCGGCCTTCAGGGGGGTGCAGCGGTGGCAGTTCAGAGCCTCGCCTGTTCCCGCCCCCCCAGAAAGAGTCACATGCTTGGTGAGGAATGAAAGCAGCTCTGCAGGGACTCACCGGCTGCACACAGCAGGGCGACGGCTAGAACCACGAGCAGCAGCTTCATCCTTTCAGGCCCTCTGATTCTGTCAGTACAAATAAAAGGTCGTGTACAGGAGAAGCAGATGAAGGCCCCCGACATGAAGGAAAGTCATGAAGAGTCAAACGATTGAAGTTCCAGTCAAGTCAAGCTTGGAGGGGTTCGAACCATATTTACGTTTGACGTAGAATCAGACGATGGAACGCTCCGACGGAAGACCAGCAGATGCAGAATTAACCAGCGGAGATGGCGTCTTGTTGACTTTGGACTCCGCCTGGTTTCAGAGGTCAAAGTTTCCCTTCCCATCATGCTCAGCAGCCCCCCCCCAGGCTGATAGCAGATGGTTTCTGTTTGTCCACATGTTTGCTCTGGATTCTGACCTGACTCACAGGATCGCGTTTCACCGGTGGAAGCAGCGACTGCAGTGAAGAAGCTGCACCTTTGATTGGGTCAGAAAAGTTTCAGGACCCCCCTCTAAAAGAAGGGGCGCAGGTTTGTGAAGGTCAAAGGTCAGCTCATATCTCTGGAGCCTTGTGACGGTTCCTCAGAGCTTCTCAGACTGCTGCCGACTTTCCTCTAAAAACGTCATTCTATAGAGAGAGAGAATTTTATTCATCTTCACAGGGAGATTAATGACACACTAACCCTAACACACACAATGAAATAGCACTTCATATCAGGCCGATTTGTTAAACAGCCTGATAGCTGGGGGGCAAGTGAACTCCTCAAGCGCTCTGTCCTGCAGAGCAGTGAAAGGAGCCTGTTACCCTTTGGGCTTGTCGGGGCTTTTATCGGTGTTCGCTGCTCTTCAGGCGGGTGTTAGTTTCCGTAAATGAGCTCGAGAGAAGAAAGCGGACATTTTTGAAGTAATCTTTAAAAATCATCATAGCTCCAACATGTTGGGTCAAAGCTGGGAGGAAAAGCAGCTTCCTGCTTTGTTGCTGCGGCGGCTGCTGCTTCTGAATTGGCCCTTCCTGACCTCTGACCTCGGCTGTTTGTTTTCCTCACCTGGACTCAGTTCTTCCTCTGCGGTAACGTGCGCCGTCCACGTGAGCGCTCAATCAAAGAGACAAACTCCAGTATCAGCACCGGCACATCCAGGGGAATCTGCCCATGTGGCAAAACGTCTAACCCCCTCATTGTGGCGCTTTTGTTATTCCCGCCTCACCACTGCAGCTCTGTCTGTATATATCTGCCAGTCCAAGTTTCCCTCTTAGATGTGAGGACTTTGGAGGAGTGGCAGCTGGAAAATGTCTCAGTACTCAGGAAAGGTGAGTGGCAGCAGGACTCCGTCTGCGCAGACCCTGCAGAAGACTGACTGCTTCCTCTGCTGCTCTGAAAACAGATCGTGCTCTACGAGGGCAAATGTTTCACGGGGAGGAAACTGGAGATCTGCAGCGAATGCGACAACTTTCAGGACCGAGGGTTCATGAACCGCGTGAACTCCGCCCGCGTGGAGAGCGGCGCCTTTGTCTGCTTTGACCACCCGGACTTCAAGGGCCAGCAGTTCATCCTGGAGCACGGAGAGTACCCCGAATTCCAGCGCTGGAATGCCCACAATGATCACATGGGCTCCTGCCGGCCAATCAGGATGGTAGGAGTCAGAGGGGGGGTACACGAGGGACACGACAGAAAATGTTTGATTCACCCCCACAAAAATTACAATTGTACATTTCTAAAAACACGCGCTAAGCATTTGCTGCAACAGAGACAAACTCCAAAAAATCCTCTTCCATGTGTGCATTCAGAGCCCAGATACTACACAATAACACGTACACATCTATGCATGCACACGTACACATGCACACGTACACATGCACACGTACACATCTATGCTTGCACACGTACACATGCACACGTACGCATGCACACGTACACATGCACACGTATGCATGCACACGTACGCATGCACGCATGCACACAAACGCATGCAAACCTACACATGCACACGTACACATGGACACGTACGCATGCACACGTAGACATGCAAACCTACACATGCACACGTACACATGCACACGTACACATGCACACCTACACATGCACACAAACACATCCGCACGTATACGTGCACACATACGCATGCACACAAACAGATGCACACATGCGCACGTACACACACACACATACCCATGCACACATACACGTGCACACGTACACATGCACATGTACGCATGCACACAAACGCATGCACATCTACACATGCACACAAACACATGCACACGTACGCACGCACACGTACACATGCACGCGTACATATGCACATCTACACATGCACACGTACACATGCACATATACACGTGCACATGCACATCTACACATGCACACTTATACATGTACAAGTGCACACGCACGTATGTACACGTACGCATGGACACCTACACATGCACACGTACGCATGCACACAAACACATGCACATCTACACATGCACACGTACGTATGTACACGTACACATGTACATGTACACATGCACACTTATACATGTACATGTACACGTACACATGTACACGTAACCATGCACATCTACACATGCACACGTATACATGTACATGCACACGTACACATGTACACGTACGCATGCACATATACACATGCACACGTATACATGCATACATACACACGTATATATGCACATGTACACATACACTTGCATCTACACATGCAGACTCACATGCACACGTGCACATGCACACGTAACCATGCACATCTACACATGCACACGTATACATGTACACGTATACATGCACATGTACACATGCACACGTATACATGCACACGTGCACATACACGTGTACACATACACATGCATCTACATAAGCAGACAGCCTCACACATATTTGTCTAGCATGCGTGCTGCTTTCCTCCCCAGCACGGACAGCACTACAGGCTGGAGCTGTACGAAGGCGAGAAGTTTGGCGGTCAGTGTGTGGAGCTGTCAGACGACTGCCCGTTTCTGCAGGCACGAGGTCTGATCAAAAACTGCATCAACTCCATCCGGGTTTGTGGAGACGGAGCGTAAGTAGGCTGAGAGCATGGAGCCCCCTCCCCGATCAGGGCTAAGCTTCATGTACAAACAGACATTAGGGAAAGCAGAGACAAGTCAAATGAAGACCACCTTCCAGCTCTTTTTCTTTAAGTTAACATTTTGCTGAATAAAGGGAATATTACATTGTAGAACAGAGTCCTACATTTAGCACGCAAAAAGATGTTTTCAAGCAATGTGAAGATTATAGAAGTTTTTTTTTTTTTGTATTTTATGGATTTTCATTTGTCACTCAAAGATTAAACAACCACTGCCTATAAGGTAATGCCCAAACTTGATCTTTGAAATGAACCCTTTATGAATGCATCTGTGTTGAAAGTCTCAGGCTGTCCGCGCTGACGGCGTCTGAAAGGATTTTTACTCTCTTGGGATTCAGCAGATCTTCTTGATGTTTACCTTTCAGGTGGGTGCTGTATGAGGAGCCAAACTACCGCGGTCGGATGTACATCGTCGAGCGAGGAGACTTCTGCGTGCCTCTGGACTGGCAGGCAGAGAACCCCAACATCCAGTCTGTGCGCAGGGTGGCTAACTACTTCTGAAGCTAGCTCCTTCTGCCGCGTGCAGCTGACAATAAAAACAAACAAATGTTGACGGTCTTCGGCTAACTCTGTACTGACAATTAGGTAGTGTACGTAGAAAACCCCTACAGTCCTTTTCTGTGAATATATTCATCAGTTGTGAGTGTAAAACTCCTGCTAAACCTCCTGTTAGTAGGTCTGTGGTGCAGGGCTTAGAAGCAGAAACCACGTCCTTCACATGGAGCCATCACCACATCATCAAAGACGCCGTTCACAATGGCGTCCATCTATTCAGGTTCTGGCAGTAAAATAGGACACAATAGAAAATGATCAATAAAAAATCCAAAACCGGTGAGTTTCAGTTCTGTCAGAGTTCACCAGAGTTGCCTTACCCACATTTGCTCTGGAGCTCTGCTGCCCCCTGGTGTCTTCATCCCAAACTTCTGCATTCATGAAATGTTTGCTGTTCTTTTCAGAAATGACGAAAGACAAAAGTTGGTTTTTCATTTGGACTTCTCTGCAAAGCGCTGCCCATCGACGTCTTTGTGGATCACTGCTTCATTGGTGTCCCTCACAGATACAAACAGACAACAATCATTGTTAGATGAAGAGCCTGAACTCTGAATTCAGAGACAGAAGTCAACATCATTGTGTGTTTGTGGACAGTTTGTCAGAAACTAAACAACGTAGGAAAAACAAAAAATCTAAATGTCAGTGATTTCAGTCTGAATTGGTCCTGAAACGGGCTTTGACCTGTTGGTGAAAATGTAAACCAGTAAATTAAAGACAATCAAAAGGTTTTTGTTTGGTAAGTTGGGACTGAGTGAAGAAGGAAGCTGGAGAACCTGCATGAGAAACCTTAGTGGAAGCTGCTGGTTGTGGGCAAACGTGGTCATGGATGTTTATTTGGCTGGTTGTCCGACTGGATCCAAAAGGTTCTGCTTGAAGCTGAAAACCTTTGCTGAGGAAGATCTCATGTCTGGAAAAGGTATTTTTGAATGATGGCCTCAGATTCTGTCAGTATCTTCATGTCTGGAACCACCACCTGGGGGGGAAACGTTTTCAGGTGCTTTGGGTAAAGAGATTGACATCCACAGAGTTCACGGTCATTACAGTTGACCTCAGTGTTTTGACTGAGGTCAAAGAGGCGTGGCCTCCTCTGCTCGTCTTCCTCACATTCTGTCCGTCTTCTCTGGCTAACAGAGCGAGGTGCTGGCAGCTGTAACCAGTCGCTGCCTGTTAGCGGACCGAACCTTCAAAAGAGAAGACTTCTGAACATTCTCTGTCTGAAGCTATTCTGATGATCATGTGATGCGTGTCCAGCTATCAGGTAGGCTGTTGATTTGTTCTGTCATGACAGAAACCACTACACCACAGCAGGGGGCCCCTTAACTCCAGAATAGGACACAGGTTGACAGTGCTGTTCGTATCAGTTCCACCATATGGAGACAACACAAAGTGTGAATGTGGCTGCACTACTTCCTGTCTGCAGAATACATCAGCATATTTTCTTTACCTGACAATGACATCCCATAATTGCCAGAGTTTATGGATGACACAGCACTGTAACTGTGAAGTGGGGCCGTTTTTCTGGGTTCTGCAGAAAAGATCGTTTTGATCAGAAAAATGCAGGAGCTGAAGGGACGTGATCCTCTGAATGTCCATGTTTTCATGTCATGCATGCACAGGCCTCACAGTGTCACGTGTTTTCTCAGATATATGCTAAAAAGCCGTGGTGGGCGGAGCTAAGAGGCAGAGACCCTCCCGCGCGCGTCAGGTCCGGTTTGTGATTGAAACATCTTGGTGAAGTTAAAACGACTGTACCACTAAAATCCTAGATAGTGCAGCACTATGTGGAGTTTTAGAAGCAATCCGGACTCCATGATCACCGCTTTTAGTTTTAACAGCAAATATGACGTCATCGATTTCACAAAGTTAAAACCGAATCGAGTTTTGCGACAATTACTTATGAGTCCACTGTCTTCTAAAGATAAAAACCCTGATGATTTATGCATTAAAAAATGACTTTTTTGGCAAAAATGGTTCCGACGCAATGCATTGTGGTATATATTCTATATGAGCATCGATGCACACTGGTTTTTCACAGAGACTTCTGGGAAATTTCTAGGGCTCTGGAATTTAGAAGTGTGGATTCAGAGGCACTAGAACATGCAGAACGCTCTAGATAGTGAGTGGGAGGGGATTTGAACACAACCTTTATTTACGTTATCAACACCTTCATGGTGGGCGTGGCTTAGACCAGATGCAGTTCCACGCCTGAGCACTGACAGTGACTTGTCCACGTCTTCCACACCTGTGCAGGTTGTGTGGTTCAGTACTTTCCTGTCTGCGGATTCAGTCTGAAACCAAAAGGTTTCCCATGTGAACAGTACACGTCTGTTTGCATGAAGAACCAGGTCATACATGTTCTGGAAAGGAACATGTGAACAGTACACGTCTGTTTGCATGAAGAACCAGGTCATACATGTTCTTCAGGAGCTACTTTTCTATGTGGAGTTTCTGTAAATCATGTACTGTCGGGGAGCTGCCGCCTAGTGGTAGAAAAGTGAACAACCATCGACTCCAGGCAACCCATGAGCAACCTGGGGGATGATGACGTCATCGTTGGAAAATAAAACGTTGGATATCTCAGCAACCGTAAACGCTCATTTTAGCGGTAAAAAGAGCAGGTAGACCGGGGGGGGGGTGACCTGTGAATGACCTTTAATATAATCTAATGTCTCAGAAACAACAGCGGCACAAAAACGGTCCTTTTACCGGCGCCAACCGGAAATAACGACTCCGCCTACATGTCTGCTTTTCTTCGGGGGGGGGTCAGCTTCACCCCGATGATTGAAACGGCCTCAGAGGCGCGCGTCCCGGCGTGCGCGTATCCGCGGTGAGGTCACCCCCCACCCCCCTGTTTACACATCCGGGTCTGCAGCCCCTTCCCCATTTCGGAGCCATTTTGGACGCAGATCAGTGACCCCCCCGCCGCTTCCATCCCGGTGAACCGCAGCTCCGCGGACCCAGCGCTCGGTTCTGCCCCGGCTCGTGTCTGCTTCTGCCCCAGTCTACATCCGGAACCCCCCCGGAACCGTTGGCGGTCCTGGGCGATCCATGCCCAGCATCGCCGCGCGGCCGTGGACGCGCTGCAGTGGGGGCTAGGCTGCTGGAGGGACCGGAGGCCCGTCTGGATCCCGGACTGATGTTCGGTCCGGACCTGGTTTAATGCCCGCGGACGGAGGGGGGGGGCGTCGAACGGAACATGTCTTCTTCGTGGCTGACATGTTCGCTGCTGCTGGGGACTCTGTGCGCAGGTGAGCGGCGCGTGCGCGTGTCCAGCCCGCGGTTCGTGTTGTTTGTTGTGGTTGAACTGGGGAGTCGGTAAAAGCCCCCCCCCCCCCCCGCTGCCACCGTTTACTTTCCCTACGTTGATGTCCGTGGCTTTGACTCGGGGACCCCCCC
>JAUDJI010001609.1:0-10176 GCA_037389245.1 Oryzias sinensis
CAAAGATTTTCAGACATGATTGAAATTAATAAAGTTTGGCTCAATTACAAAAGGGGTTTATCCAGACATACCTTTGGTTTGTCTGAAGATTAATAACCCCTCTTGTTAAAGTAAAATATGTCCAACACAAGAGGCCCTCAGCTCTCATCTGACTGCCCAGCTGTTGGACAGGACAAGTTAAAAAAAAAAAAAAAAAAAAGAGGGAAAGAATATTTATTCTTAACAGTGATCTGATTTAATTCTCCGTAATCGATGCATGGCCGTAGGTTCTTATCTTTCTTTTGGACAAAGAAAAAACGGCACCAACGGGTGACGAGGAGGGTTGGATAAACGTAATGAGCATGTGACGTTGCCACAAATAGCATGCTGAGGACTGTTTTAAGTATTTTGTTATGAATCCCTGCAGGGCCAAAATACTCGCTTATGCTGCTAATGTACTTTATCTGGACAGAGCTTTATGTTTTGGGACTGTTATGAATGGACTTTGGTGAACGGGAAAAAGCAGCATGCGCCTTTAAGAAGAGGCGGATCTACGAGAGGGAGGCGGCCAATGATGCGCAGGCAGCGAGGGCAAACAGCTGATGCTTTAAAAAAAAAAAGAGAAAGACTGGGATGGGGGAGGGAGAAACTAAAGGGATGTGCCGTGTCTGAGAAACTGCGTCGGATGTCCCAGAGCCGCTCCGTTTTCATGCTCCACACACTGGATTATACTCCCCACTTCCTGGAGGACGGATTATTGCGTGGATTTTTCCCCATGAAATCTACACGTCATAGATCTGGAAAAAGCCTTTTTATTGACTTACAGCTAAAATGTCTGTTAATGTCAGATGGACTTTGTTAATTTTTTTAAAGGTGTTGATGCCTTTAGAGGGACTCCTGAAGGAGGTTCAGGGCTGTGTTTTTGGGGGGTAAATGCTAGCCTTTTAGCTGGGAGAGTTTTTGTTGATCCTTTTTGGAGGCTGGCATGGGAGTTTGTGATCACCTGAAGTTGGTGTGATGCAAAAACCAAACAAGCACTAAAACACTGAAATGGATGTGCATCAATTTCTGCTGCAATTCAGTTCTTTAAAGCTCCACTCTGATGCAAATTGTGTTTTTGGTGTTTTTACAATGTTCTTGTGGATTTTTCTGATGATGGAGGACATTTATAAAGAAAATGAAAATTAAAACTACATTGCTGAGTATTCCTTTCTGAGTAAAGCTTGTAGCAGTGACGCAGAAGCTAGTACTGCTGTGAGCCACATACTCCTAGCTCCGCCCACTTATGATGCATCCACTGTCAGACAAACAGATCCATGAACGTCTTTCTTTTCCTGGTATGAGCTGGAAGATGGATCTAAACTGGAAGGCAGGATAGCTCCGACATTGCTGCCATTTTGATTGTTAGCTTGGGGTGTGAATGGCTGCCAGCTAGTGGAAGTTCATGTAAACAGATTGGTGATGTGAAGGGGGCTTCCTGTCCTGCCCACAACTCAGAGGTTAATTTCTAATGAACTTCTGCCGCTCTGCAGGAACTATGTCCTAGAAAATGACACTGGTTTTGAAATTCTGGCTAAAAACAGCATCATCATCATTTAAAAGACCAGTGGGAACACTTTGACAATACAGTGATCCCTCGCTATAACACGGTTTACTTTTCACGGTTTCGCTACTTCACGGATTTGCATCGTGTATTGCATTCTGCATTCTGATTGGCTAAAAAGTCACTCCGCTTCTTCTCTACCTGTGCGTCAATAACGTTGCAGTTTTATATGTACACATACGTAAATCAGCTTGCCAAATTTACAACACAAACGTGCAAATTCTCTTGCAATTTCGAGTTTCTCTAAAACCCATAGAAAAAGAGCGACACCAACTGTCAATCACCATGTTCTTCTCCCAAACAAACACAGCTGCACCGCGGCTTCAAAAGGAGAAAACACTGCAGAGCGGAGTCAGTGTCAAGTGTTTATACTTTTTTGTGTACTTTTCCCACACTTGAAAAGGGCTGAGTGTCCAAAGTTGAAGATCGATTTACTCAGACTGCCACTTGAGATCAATTTCTGAACTTTAATTTATTTCCATTTGATCTAGCAGCAATCAATAGGTAAAAACCTTAAACACACACAATAACAGTAATAAATATTTACAAATTCAACATACACATTAACAACAAACATTTATGCAATTTAAAGTGCCTCAGTTAATTAGCAACATTACTCATTTACTTTAATAACATTCTTGTTTAAGTTCATGTATTAATTCCAAATTTATTCAAGAATTACTTTAAAATCTCATTATTTAGCAAAAATTCACATTCATAAAGAACTTCCCAGTGTAAATTTACAAAAGTTACAAAGCACACCGACGAAATAAACATCTAATCCTTAATGATGAAAATTCCCACTGGTACCTGAAATACACACAAACATTTGCGGAGCGCACACTCCGGTCCCACAACGCACCAAACAAACAAGGAAACAAGTGATCGCGCAATCTTAGCGCTTGGATAAAGTCTTTTCTTACCGGCTGCCTCTTCAACAAATTAATATGGACCACTCAATTGCACACAGGTACGAAACAAGCTTTATGCACGGACTGACAAGGCTTGTGTCTCGCCGGTGCTTTTCCTGAATGAAGTGCGTGCGTCGCCATTAAATAAATGACGCAGCACGCTCAGCTGTTCAATCCATATCACGTGATTGGTCAGATGCTTTGCGCAACAGTCAGGATGCAGCGGCTCAGTATGAAGAGCAGTCACTTTTTGTCCCACTGTACTTTGTATTTTTTTTATTATCATTTTAAATTTTTTCCAGTTTAATCCAATTACTCTGGTCGGGGTGGGCAGGGCTTATCTCCACGATTTGAAGCCTTCTGTCCACATTGATGATTAAAATTATAATTTGACAGTACAGTACAGAAGTTATTTTTTGAAAAGAAAACTTTTCTAAATTACTTTTATTTGTGAAACAAATGCTTGAGCCTGTAAAATGGTTTGTTCTTTCTTTTCAATGTATAATAGAGTATTTAATTGTATAATACTTGTTAAAAAAATAGAGGTTTCTACTTCACCGATTTTGCCTATCAGGGGTTCTTTTTGGAACGTAACCACCGCGAAAAACAAGGGTTTACTGTACATCAGAAGGTTATGAGAGTGGGAATTTAAAATAAAACCTGTTAGATGAGGGTTAAAAGCTTCTCCACCTCTTTAACACTTGTGCTATCCTAGGCACTTTAACATCGGGAGTGGGGTCATCTAGACCCACTAGACAGAGCTCTGAACCTTTTTTCTTCAATGATTTGTGATCTTCACTGGTGTCCATGGATTCCATGAAATCTTTCCACCTTTATCCACCTTTGTCATGGTAGGGGGAACATGTCAATGGAAGGGGGGGGGGGTCATCTAAGATAGCACAAGGGTTAAAGGGTTTGGACTATTTTGAAGCAAAACATCTGTTTGCTAACTACCAGTGGGCGAATAGTCATCACTTACCCGTATCTCCACTCCAGACAGAGAAGAGGCGGAAGGTCAGTGCTCCACAGGCCGCCGAGAAGAAACATGGGAAGTATTGCCTCAGAGAGTAGTGGGAGCCCATCACCTCCACACTGAACAATACACCTACAGCACCAAAGCCAAAAGGACAAACAAAAGAAGTCTCAGCCAGCAAGGCCAAACGGGATAGCCAGCTGCCCTGTGGACAGCAGACAATGTGGTCAAACAGGTGGGGCCACCATGGAAACTGTGAAAAAACGCATTCGGGGATCAGTGTGCTTCCAATAGTTGTTCATTTCGACTTTTAGATTTTTGAGGAGACACATGTCAAACACCAAAGGATTGTGCAGACGTGATCACAGGAGAAGAAAACCTACATTTTTGGCTCTTTGATTTATCACTGCATGTTGGTTCAGATGTCCGTGATCAAACACTTCTCCATGGTGTTCACAACCAGAACCTTGGACCGGCCCGGTCCAGAGTGGTTTGACGTAAATCCTGCAGCCTTTAACCCAAGTGTTCTCAATCTGCTTCTGCTTCCTGAGAAGCCGTGCATGTTTGGAGATTTCAGCATTCCTTCTGGTCAGATGGTCGTTCAATACGCAGTAGATCCTTTCAGATTCCTCCTTTGGTTCATCAGAGCTAGCTTGTGTTTTAAATTCACAACCTGATGAGGATCGCTGGTTTATCTGTCTCCTTTCTCCTGGGGAGCGGGTGGCAGGTCTCCATGGTATTTAGATCCAGGGAAATCGCTTTAGACGTGAGAAATGATTCCACTTGGTATTCCAGAGACTCTCCATCGCTCCCCATTTTAAAAGAACCGCTAGGAATGCTAGCGCTATTAGCATTAGCAATTAACTCCAGCTCCATTTAGCTTTGTACGAAGTTTGAGGCTTTATTGATTTTATTTTATTTTATTGATTTATTTAAAGCATTGTATTCAAAGCAATAAAGAATTTACACATATGTATCAAACTCATTACAGAAATGATGAAATGCATAGATTAAAAAGACAGAAAACAAAACAAAAATGTCACTTAAATCACATTTGCTTAATTAAATACAGTGATCATTAACTAAAGTATAAGTAGAGTTTGAATTATTGCTTGAAAAGGAGTGGGAAGAAGCAAGCTTATATACCCCCCCCCTACTGAGTCCATTCATTTGATAGTTTTACAGAGTTTTAAATCCGGTTCTGATCCGATAGATTCTCTTCAAGTAACTAAATCCAGTGCCTAGAAATGATTGATGATCTTCAGAAAACATTCATTCATGATTTCAGTAAACAGTAACGATACTGATATGTAATAATCATTGATTATCATCAGAACACATTAAACCAGTAATTATTGCTACACATTGCAGATCAAGTAAAGAAAATCAATAGTTATTGATTGTAATTTAAACATTTCAGTAATCATTATTGCACATTACAATGTAACACTCAGTGGTTGTAATTAAAAGAGCTTTGATTATTTCACCACCATCGAGTTCACACATGGATTTGGAATTATTCAATCACCTGTTACATTTTCTTGAATATTTGAATATTTGAACATTGTTTGAGCTCATTACTGAACCCGTTCCAGAGTTTAGAGCCACACACCGACACACAGAAACTTTTCTTTGTGGTTCTTAACAGTTTGATCTTGAAGTTCCTACATCCCCTCAGTCTGTAGCCTCCTTCATTTTCTAACAACTGTTTTTGGATATTGAATGGTAACGATTTCCAACTCGCCTTGTATAAAAGTTGCTCAGAGTAAAAATCCACAAGGTCACGCAGTTTTAAAAGTCTTGATTGATAAAATAGATTGTTCGTATGATCAATATATGCAGCTGTACAACTCTGACGGCTCGTTTTTGAAGTAAGCAGAGAGGATGTAGTGAACTCTTGTAATTATTCCCCCAAATTTCTATACAGTAGGTGAAATATGGTAATATTAAGGAGCAGTACAATAAATATCTAGTATGTTTAGATTTATTTACGATTGAAATACTTTTTTAGACTTTAGTTTGTATGTGTCTGATGTGAGGCTTCCAACTTAGTTTGTCATTGAAAAAACCCCCCGAAGAATTTGCTTTCTGGAACACTTTCGATTATGACATTATGTATTTCAATTGAGAGCTTTTTACTTGCTTTGTAGTTTCCAAAAAACATCACTTTGGTTTTTATCTAGGTTCAAAGATAATTTGTTGTAATCCATCCATAGTTTTATATTATTTATCTCTGTGTTCACCACCTTGATAAGTTCTCTTTGATTGTCTGTAGAATAGAATATATTTGTGTCATCAGCAAATAATATGAGTTTCATAAGCTTTGAAACATTGATTATATCATTTATGTAAATATTGAATAGCAGCGGGCCCAGAATTGATCCTTGTGGGACACCACAACTTATCTCTTTGGTTTCTGTTGTATATTCATCACTCTTGACAAATTGTTTTCTTCCCGTTAAATAGCTTTTGACCCGAGTTAGCGCTAGTCCTCTTATCCCATACACTTCCAGTTTGTCAAGTAGGATGTCATGATTGAGTCAAATGCTTTTTTTTAGGTCAATGTAAATTCCAGCTGCACATTTCTTTTTGTCCAGAGCATTTGTGATTTCCTCCACAGCATCAATGATAGCCAATGAGTTAGATCTGTTTTCTCTAAAACCATATTGGTTTTCATTTATAATGTTATATTTATCAATAAATAAAACTAATTTATCATTGAATATTTTTTCTAAAATTTTTGAGAATTGTGGAAGAAGAGAAACAGGTCTATAGTTTGTAAATTGGTGTTTGTCTCCACTCTTATAGACAGGAATCACTTTGGCTATTTTCATTTGGTTTGGGAATCTCCCAGTTTGTAATGATAAGTTACATATGTATGTTAGAGGCTTAGCTACACTATGAATGACCTTTTTCACCACCTTCATATCTATATCCTCACAATCTTTTGAGTTTTTACTCTTGAAATTATTCACAATTGATATCAGCTCATTTTCGTTCACATCAGAGAGAAAGATTGAGTGTGGGATCCTTTCGATGGTGGGTTATTGTCTTTGCTAGTTTTGCACTTTGGAATTTCCGCTGCCAACTCTGGACCCACGTTTACAAAGTAGTTATTGAGACCGTTTGCTGCTTCATTGATGTCATAGCTTTGACCCTTCTCATCTGTAAAGTAATCTGGATAAGTTCGCTTTTTTGTCCCATTTTTAATGATGTTATTTAATATTTCCCAAACTCGCTTTACGTTGTATTTATTTTCATTCAGTAGATTGTTGAAGTACACTTTTTTACTGTAACGTGTTATCTCAGTTAGTTTATTTTTATATGACTCATATCTTTGTTCAGTTTCTCCTGTCCTCTGTTTTAAGAATTTTTTATAGAGGTTATTTTCCTTTTACAAGCATTTTGTAGACCGGTGGTTAACCAAGGGCATTTGGCAAATTTGTTCTTGAATTTATAAATTGGACATTTCTTATTGTAAAGTGAGCTAAATATTTCTAAAAAACATTTATAAGCAAAATCGACATCTTTCTCTCTGTACACAGAGTTCCAGTTTTGTCTGAATAAGTCATTATTCAGAGCATTCATGGTTTTTTCATTTCTTAATTTTAATTTTGTAGACTGGTTCTTTTATCATTTTCTGTCTTCACCTTGATGTCAAATAGTGCAAAAACTGGTAAATGATCAGTTATGTCACATATCATTAGTCCACTCATATGAGTGTATTCTATATTATTTGTAAAAATATTATCAATCAGAGTAGCACTTTGAGTAGTGATTCTGCTGGGTCTAGTTATGGTTGGATAGAAACTCATTCCATACATTCTGCTGATAAAGTCGTCTGTGGTTTTATGTTTGCTGGGGTTTATCAGATCCATATTGAAGTCTCCACAGATGTATAATATTTTGTTATTTAGAGAGGTAAACATCTTTTCCATCCAGTCACTGAACACTTCTAAGTTTGACCCTGGCGACCTATAAACACAGCTTATGATGAATCGTTACATATTTCAATTGTAAGACATTCCAGTATTCCATCCACTGCAACAGACAATTTATCGATTACCGTAAACTTCATATTTTTTTCCACATATATTGCGACTCCTCCACCTTTTTTGTTTACTCTGTTTACATAGTTGAGTTCATAGTTTTCCAGTTCAAAGTCAGCGTCCTGTCGCGGCTGAACCAAGTCTCAGATATGGTTATGATATCAAAGGAATGCCCGATGTTCTGTAAATAGTCCTTGATGTCTTCAAAGTTGGTATACATGCTTCTGCTGTTAAAGTGAATGATTGACGGTTTTTCTTCTGGGTTAACCGAGTTTTTAAAGTAATCTATGCTTTAATATTTGCAGTCCATATTAACAGTGGAAAAGAATTGATCAGGGTCGATGTCTTGAAGGTTGTTGTCATTATCACTGAATATTTGAAGGTCGGTTTGCTCACCATTCAGATCTCTCTGAGAGTTGTGGTTGCGGGTGACTGTTGAAGAAAAAGTGTTGTTTTTTTCAGAAGCCATGGATAGTAGAGTTTGTCTCCTCATCTCGTAAGACCAGCATCTTCACGTATCTCTTGTTTAGACTGTGGTGGGTAAATATTTTTCCAAATCTTGCAGGCTCCTGATAAGAACAACCTTGGACTGCTCAGGGGAGCCACAGAGTTTGGCATCAATTTTACAGTCTTTTACCCAGGTTCCCTGAATTTTCCCCGGCTTTTTCAAGTAACGTGCTCTTCTGGCGATGTCGGCATTCCTTTTCGTGAGGTTGTCATTCATGAAAACGTTGTTCCCCTCAGATTTCTTCCTTGCTTCAATAAAGCTGTTTTGTGTTTCCGATTGACAAACTTTAAGAGGATTGCTGGTTTGTCGGTGTCTCTTCTCCTGGGAAGCGGTCTGCAGATCTCCACATTGTTGGTGTCCAGAGAAATTCCATTGGACTTTAGGAACTCCTCCACCTGTTTTTCCACAGAGCTCGTCTCCTGCTCGTCGGATTCCTCACCGTTCCCGGCGGTCACTGCATGCGCGTAGGACCGGGGTTTGATTTTCAATCCGGTGATTATCACGTCGTTAGATCTGGAGATCTGCTCTTGGTCATCCATTCGTTTCTCGATTATATCCATCCTGTTGAAGCACTGCTCCTGCAGAGCCCGGACCTGCTTCACCTCTCAGATAGCATCCAGAATTTGTCCGTGAACAATCTTCATAGCTTTGATCTCTTCCAGCACAAAATCAAGCATCTTCCTCAAGTCCTCATATTCCTCAGACACTGGGTTTCTTCTCGGTGGCATGTTTAGGAATTGCCTTTCTCAATATTTACGCTTTTATGCGGTAAATAGAGTTGAGAACTGCAGCTGCTCTATGCCTGCGTGGCGTCTTCTCCGAGAGCCAGAAGTCATCCAGTTATTCACTGGATGAATAATGTCACCCAGTGAGAATGAAATTATTCATCCTTGCTTGTTGGGAGCGGTTGAAGTGCCAGCAGGGATGAAAGGCTGAAGAAGCAAGAAAAACTTGTAGAAAGGAACTAAAAACTCAAGATGCATTATGATACGGATTACAGTCTCCAGTGTTTGTATATCTTACAAAAGAAAAAGCCACCCGAACAGTCTATGGTGTAGATTATGGGACACATACAAACGCACTGATTTTAAAATACGGTTTATTTAACTAATGGGAACTAGTGAAACTTAAAACAGCAATCATCATGTATAAAGCCAGAACTAACTTACTTCCAGTAAACATACCACAACAGTACAAGGACAGAGATGGGAGTTACAATTTAAGAAATCAGCTGAACTTCAAAAAGCAGTGTATTTGTACTACACAAGATAAAATGTGCTTATCAATCTGTGGTGTGGATTTATGGAATAGACTGGATAAAGGTTTAAAACAAACCAAAAGTTTACATGTATTCATAAAAACCTACACGATGTCACTGATGGAACTGTAAAAAGTAAGAAATGATCAGTAAAAACAAAAATATTCCTTCTGCAAAGGTGCTATGCAGAATGTAATGTGAATGTATGACATGTACAAAACTGTAAATAGAAATGTGTAAAAAAAGGGGTGGGATCATATACAAGATTTCTCTTCCACCTACTCTTTTTCAAGCACACTGTCTTGTTTTATCTGCCTATTTAAACTTTTGTGTTTATTTTCATTTTGAAATAAAGAAAATTGAATTGAATTGAACAGTGAAGAGCCACAGAGGGAAAAGAGTTGTGTATTTACCCAATCACGTGTCTTACCACTAACTGGTGCTCCAAAGCAGCTGGCAACACCGACTGCAGCAGCTACAACCAACATGTCTGAGGTTTTTTCCTGCAGAAGTACACATGTTGGCCTTAAAAACATTCAAACAAACAACTGGAACATGCAGTAATGACAAAACCAGTTACAATTGTTTCCTGCAGCTTTGAGTTTGGTTGTCAAAATAAGACAAAAACCTTTATTTTATTATCTTGAGAAATTTAGATTTTTAAAGAAATTTAGATCAGTTACTTCAACAGTAAGTTGAAACAGAGTCAAAGGGAATAATCACAGACAACAGAATGATAACCTGTATCCCTTGTTCTATCCTAGGTACTTTAACATTGGGAGTTGGGTCATCTAGACCCACTAGACAGAGCTCTGAACCTTTTTTCTTCAATGATTTGTGATCTTCACTGGTGTCCATGGATTACATGAAATCTTTCCACCTTTATCCACCTTTG
>JAUDJI010001610.1:0-10173 GCA_037389245.1 Oryzias sinensis
ATTCTTTACTTTATTACTTTATCATAAAAAATAATAAATAAATAAAAATAAATAATAAAATAAATGATTAATCAATTACTGAAAATTGTCAAATTGATTGACTTTAGTTATATTACTTCACTTGTTTAAAAACAATTGATAAGCTGATTCATGAATTTTTCCTAATGAAACATAATTTTGTACATATTATGAACTTTTGATACTTGGCCAAATTTTTCTATAAAAATTCCTGAAACAGTGTTTTGTCTATTTTACTGATACAGTATTATTTTTTTTAATCATATCAATGACTTTTATACGTAACATAATCTGCATATATTTTAGATACTTTATTGCCATGTTGATTTCTAAAAGTTATTTTTTGCAAAATAATTTAAGTAGTTCATCTTTGTCGTGCTTTCTAGGAACCGGATAATGATAAATCATGTAATAAAATGGTTACAGCAGAACAGGGTGGGATTATAGAAGTTCGCTTCCTTCCACTCCCTTTCAAGCAATACTTAATTTTATGTCTAATTATCCTAAGTTTGATTAGTTATTGTATGAATGTATAACTGATGATTGTATTGTTTTGTGTATTATTCCTATTTGATTGCTTGAAATAAACCATTTAGTTAGTTTGTCATGTAAGCATAATCACAAAAAAACGTAATTATATACCATAAAGACATCACTTCAGATCATTGTAGTAACTTTATCATTTTGTAGGCAGGTGTGACACCAGGTGAACCAAAGAAGGGGGCGGGGTCCTACCTGAAGGAGCCACAGCCAACCTGCTGAGTCAGAAACCAAACCAGACATCTACTGAAGACCAAAAACGTAAAGAACCAGTCATGACTATTTTATATGATCATTAAAAAAACAACATTTATTGAACAAATATTTTCCGGGGGAAAAAAAATAAAAAACTTTTGCAGGCCCAAGATTTGTGGTCAGTTAATGTTTTTTGTTCTTTGAACAGAACTACTAAAACGGGAAGAAGCCTAATTAAGAGCTAAGTGGAACATTATAGAACCAAAAACAGAAAAAGTTCAAAAGGAAACAAGGATTAACTGAGAAGCAGCAGGAATAAAACACACTAAATACTACGGCGATAATAAGGGGAAAAAAACAACCTGAAGAAATGAGAGAAACTAGTAGAGTGACTAAGAGACAACAAAAAACAGGCAGAGCACTGGAGCAATGAGACACAATCACAATAAATTAATGAAAAATCACTTATTGTGGAAAAATAGAGCAAAGCGTGTCATCATTAAATCCAATTATCTGCTTCACAGTTCAGTGACCATTTCTCCAAGATGAGGATCCGTCAGCACTGATTGATACCTGAGGAACCTCCCATGAGGAGGTGACATTGTGAATGTGAACCTCACATGAAATATAAATCAATTTACTATTTTTTTCACTATTTTTTGAATGATTAGGTCTTTGAAAAATCCACCTCATGTGTGGATTCACCTGACAGACTATGCAAAATGACCTGCAATAGGCGAGGACCATAAAGTGTGTGGAGAAAAGCCATTCACCACTCACTTTAACAGATTTTTTTCAATAATCTCCTTGTATTTTATATGAATAATCTGAATGGAAGCGTGTCAGCGTCACCTCCATGAAAGCAGAACACCTCCATCTTCTCCAAGCATCGGCTCCTTAAGGGTCCCAACCTGCTGATTTGAACCCTCGTCTCTCCTCCTGTGGGGAGAATTTGATTTAGCTCTCACTGTTTCCCATCACAGGGAGGAGAGGAGGTGCAGAGAAGCCACGAAGGTTTGAGAGGGACTGTGAGAAACCCTGCCTGATGCACACCTGATCCATTCCACAGATTAGTGGAGAAGGCGGCTGCAGCTCGCTGAAACAGGCTCTCCGTTTGTGTTCCTGACCTCTCCACTCCTCAGCTCTTTAGTTCGTCTTCGCGTGGCTGGAAGCTCTGCAGAGCTCCTCTGTTTATGGACGCTAATGAGGGCCGCTCGCAGCATAATAAGAGATGTGGTCAGATAATGGAGGACGTGATTACTGCAGCTTCCAGCAGCTACCGGTGAAGAGTTCCCGTATTGATTGGTTGGATCCAGCATCGAGACAGACGAAGACGGCGCCAAAATGGAGGGAAAAAAAAAACCAACAACCACGGAAATAAACAGCTTGTTTGTCTGGCTTCCAGTCAAGGCTGCAGGATGAGGCACACAGGTGAATAGAGGGAGCACGCAGCTGAGCAAATTCTCTTGGCGGGGAACATCTGGAGTTCTTTATGAGTGTAGTGATCCAAAAAAAGGGAGTGGGTAATTTATGGAGTGCAGCTGAGCCGAATGTAACTAAGCATGGAGACGGGGCAAGTGCAGTTTGTGAAGATGACGACAGAGGAGAGTCCAAGAGCTTGTGAGGTTTTATGCCATCTGTTTTAAATATGACATGTTGCACTCAGGTATTTTACTCTGGAAAATATTAAGCTCAACAAAATTAGGAGAAAACAAGACATAACATTAACAACACTGAATGCGACAATAGACATCAGCGCGCCGGACCAAAGCGTTGACATTCTTGAGGATTGGACTTGAAATGGAACAAATTTCTCCACTCTGTTCTAGAAAACGGCGCTCCTTCTAAAGCTACGTTCACACTGAACGTGAGCTGTGTGTCAAATTCTCATCGGCCGCCTCTCCTCTCCTCCCCTCCAACACCTAAAAGTGAAGTAGGTGAGACACAGGTGTGTTTTGTGGATTTTTGATTTTTTCAAACCCTTATTCTGTGCAGAGAGCCCCTTAGTGAATTTCACAGGATAAGGGATAAGTCCTTGCTGCAGCCTGACTGTTAGAAATACGGAAATGAAACACTTGCGCATCCCATGCTTGCAGCATTTACGCGTGGTGGTTGGGGGCCGGACTCGCACCTTAGTAACCACTAGACTGTGGTGCTAGGACGCCACAGGACAGCATTACCTGTGCGTCATCAGCGTGTGAAACCTCCTAGCCTTAAGAATGCTTTAAGACACATTTATCACACTCACAACAATGCTACGTTCCATTTTCATGTTGAAACTCAAGGGAACCGTAGACACACCTGCGATCACCGTAAGATGCAGCCGCTCCTCTCCATGACCATCCATGGAACCGCACAACCCAAAAACCTGCAGCACCTGAATTAGTTTAGCGTTCACTCAAAACCAGAAGCGAGGGAGCCCGCCTTTTCTTCTCATTCAATCCTGATAACATTTTTGCTTTTAAATTTATGACCGTTTTATCGTCTATTCTATTTGCTGGCCATCCTTCAGCCTGTTATCCACCAGGAACATTGCTTTGTCATGGTCAGGTCCTTCACCACCATCAGCTTCAAGGCTCTGGGGTTTGTCCCACCTGAACCCAAGACATCCGTCATCAGCCCGGAGCCTAACCACCACTTCGTGCTCGTTCCTTAGAACTCTCCTTATTAAAGTACATTTCAATAACAGACGTTTTAACGGTTTGTTCCTGCTTTGCACCGAACAACAATCTACTAACTATAATTCTGTATTTAGGACAAAGAAAGTCTGTTTTTTCTGGTGTAAAACTGCAGTTTTCTCACCTGTAGGCTGGCAAAGATTTGGTGATAATGAGTTAAAATTCTGCTCTCAGATTAGTGAATAGATGGAAACTTCTCAGGACTTTTTCTCCACTTTGAAACCTTTCACGTTTCCAATGTTTCCTTTTTGAGTTGAAGGGTTTTTCCAATTAAACCCAAAGCCAGATCTCCTACACTTTCTGCTTTCCTGAAATTACTTTTTTAATGGGACATAATTCCTTTGCTGTCAGTTTAATCAAGGCAAATATTTTATTCATACTTTTGCTCATATTTTTTACATTGAATGTTAAAATAAATGGTCCATTTTTTGAAGCGTTTTCCTCATTATCTCAGTGCGGTTTTGTGGCAGCTTTTTCAATTTTAGTGTCTCTAATAAACAGCAGTGGAAAGCACTGCTTGAATTTCCGAGTTTCCTGGTTCATTGGCGTCTTTGTAAATATTCAATGATTGTATCTTCTTTTTTCCCTCCCAGCTCTTACTGTCGCATTTGTAATTCCTCTTATCCTTCCATTATTGTGTGGAGTGTTTTAACAAACTTTCTTATCTTCGCCTTCCACTCATCATTCGCTTCTGTTATTTCTCTTCTGTTTGGAGCTGCAAACTCATCCCCCATTTTAATTAAAGTCCTTCTTTTCTATCAACTAAAACTTAATATTTTTTCTGTCTTTTATTTGTTTTATTCTACCATTTCTTGGAAAATATTTGGAGTATTTTTAAACGTATAAATGCTTTGACATGAGATTTGATTGCATCACAATAATTTGACACTTGTGCTCATCTTTTTCTTCCCTTTTGCTCTGTTGTTGCATAATATGGAGTTTTTACTTTTTTCTTTTTCATTTCCAAGCTCTTCATAATCTGCATTTCTGATTTTTTTATCACTCATGTTTTATAAGATTGTATATAGTTCGACAGATTTCTTTTCATCAACATGTTTTCTGAGTCTCCAAACAGAATGATTTTTTAAACGTCATTCAGGTTCAGTTTTGCTTTTTTTTTCATCCGGTCTTTTCCTTCTTGAAGCCTTTCCAAAGCTGAATCATCTTGACATCAACAAATAAATCTTTAATTCAGGAGCCAAACAAGCCGATGACCCCAGTTGTCAGAAACCAGCTTTGCTCCAAGCAGCAAAGGTACTTTCAGTCCCAGATCTGTCTGCTGCTGCTGCTGCATTATTTATGATCCGTTTGCTTGTCGGATGTGGGTTCCACCTGTGCAGGTAGGAACACGGTGGCTTTAGCTTTGATTAACGCTGAGGGACCAGCAGAGCAGGGCTCACTGTCCGCCCCCAGAGGCTACAGCTTTTTTGTTTTTCCGGTAGTTCAAGCTGATCAATTACTCAGCTGCTGAAGTGGAAGAGTGATGAGGAGAGATGGAGAAACTGTGGAAAGATGGGAGAAACCTACAGGGATGGGAAAAAAAAACGGGATTTATTTCTACAATCTTCAAAAGAACACCTTCATTTTTGGAGAGAGGTCTCCTGAGCAAAGACAGAAATGCTGAGCAAGCATCAGGTTTTAGTGGTCTTCTCCTCCTCCATCCTTCATTTAAGTAATGCTACACTCATACTAGCACACATGGTCATCTTTCTGCATTGTACATGTTAAATGTGTCTCTGCTTTGGGTAAAATATCTAGACCAGCATAGAATAGACGCCCCTCTCCTCCCCCTCCACAGCCCTTTTTAAAGCTTAAAACGGCCAGTTCTCATTTCTGATGGCAAAATTATATGTAATATATAAAGAAGATACATATTTTTGATTAAAACGTTAATTAAATCAGGAAATTACTGATTATAGAGACCTTTTTTATGCAAATAGAGTCATCGATTTATATCTTAAACAAATTATGCCTCGAACACATTTGAGGTTTACCACAGGTGACTCACTCCAAAGAAAATGGTGCCTTTGGTGTTTTTAACATGTTTTTGTAGCATTTTCTGATGATGGAGGACATATTTAAAGAATGTCATTAATGTCTTTATTCAAACAGTTGTGAATCAGGAGCAGACGAAAATTTCCGTTTGAAAAATCTTGTGGGTGTGACGTTGAAGCTACAAGCCACAAGCTTCCTGCTCTGCTCCATTCCGATGCACTTGCAGACAAATAGATCCATGAACGTCTTTGTTTTCCTCGCCTGACCTGGAATCTGGCTCGGAACGGTACGGCTGGACAGCTCTGATATTGCACCGGTAACGTTAGCCTGGGATGTAAGGGGCTGTGGGCTAGTGGGAGAGAATGTAAACCAAGGGATGAGGGGAAGCGGGGGCGGGTTTTTCTCTGCGTCAAAATTCTGCTCACAACTCAGAGGTAAATTTCTGATGAATTCTTGCTACTTTGCAGAAACCATATCCTGGACAACCTTTTATTTTATTTTATTATTATTTTTATTTATTTTGGCTCAAACAAAATAAAAACGATATGTATTCAAAAACATTTTGAAAACATATCAAAAGATAAATGGAGCAAGGGTTTTTAATGTCTGCATGTTTAGCAAATTCCTACCATTTTTTTCTTTTATTTTATGTTGACTGTCAAGGTGAACTTTTTGTTGTCATTAAACTGGTCTTGAAAACAGTAAAAGTCTTTAGTGGCACTGATTGAGAAACACCTCAACTTCACTGTTTGAATTGAATCTGCATTCGATTTTGGGCCATTTTTTTCCCAGTCTAGCTCGTCATTCCTTCTTGTATTGATTGCATTGTGAAAGCAAAATGCACTTTTCAAGCTGACTTTGCAGTCAGATAATGGGCCTGCACTGCCTAACACAAAGAGAAATTCACATCAGTTGATTTCTTTAATGGGAGAACAGTGTGTCTGCTGCTGCTGCCTCTCATGCAAAGCCTTCACTCGCGACACTAACCTCCTTTCCTGAACTGAAAAGACTCGATGGCTCACCACCTTTTATGTCTCCGTGCTTCCCTCTGGTTTCCTTCCTCTCACATTGCGCCGTTCGTTCGTTCGTTTCTGGTTTCTTCAAAGAAGTCTCAGTTATGGGGGATTTTTCAGTCTGTGACACATACAAAAGGAGCACCGGGTGTTAAGGCTCGGGCACGTTAACGCTCAGTTCGGACCCTCAGAGCCTCCAGAGTGGGTTAATAAAAGAACCAGTCACTGTTAATTTAGAGAAAACCTTTTTTTCTCCCTAACTGGGGAGCACAAACTGAATGCGTGACCCCAGACTCACTTGCGCTCAGCGCCTGACCCCCCTCCTTGTCCTTAGGGAGCGCGGGAACCGTTGCTCTGCCTTCCTCCTTCTTGCACACTCGCTAGCAAAGAGATGGTTTAAGCACACACACAAACACTGTGTGTGTTTAATAAATGCAGCAGGAGCAAATCTGAGTTAGTTTTGATTTATTTTTTATCTTGTCAGTCACAAAACAGCATCTAAAAATCCATCAATCCGCGTAGCTGATAGCTGAAGTTTAAAGAGGGCTTTAGCCATTTTGTAAACAATGTTGTGGGGACCTGGAACTTAGCCCCCCCCCCATGACTCATGGGAAGTGTTGATTCCCACACCATGAGTTAGGGAGCTGTGAAGAGAAGTGACCCTTATGTTGTTACAGTTTTAATGTCTATGTTCAAAACTGATGGTTTAGATGTGATCTAACTAGACCTCTGCTCACCTTGCTCACACTGAGCCTGTTACTGTTTGAGAGCTCCCATAGCTTTCTGCTACTGTCAATTAATTGACGCAGACATCCCAACAGTTCGTAGAAAAGTAAAGACTTTTAAATTGAGTTTAAAATTGTGAGAAATTCAAGCGCTTTATTAAATGCACATTTTTTTTCATTTTAGAGTGAAACATTGATTTTTCTTCAAGTAAAAACATTTTTTTCTGAAGTGATATATTGACTGTACGATGTTTTTTTTATCGTGAAACCAACAACAAAAATATGTTATTACCATAAAAATGAAAAATGTTTTACCGGAATTTTTACGGTACTTTTCCGGCAACCACAGCTGCCGGCAGTTTACCGCAAAAACGATTTTTTTTTCACAGTTTAACTGCTGTGCTATTGTAAATTTCTTGTATACTTTAATCTCTTCCTTTTCTCATTTTTGTATGTATTTTCTTATCTTGTGGATTCTGGCACTGCACCCTGTTACTGAACTGCGTTTGTCTTTTTCTTTATGACTGATTGGGCTGTGCGTTCTTCTTTATCATTCCCCTGTTGACGTCCAGAAAGAATGCAAGAGTTAGCTCTTAAAATACAAGTGCGACATTCAAAGTCACTTTTTCTCTGTCGCTGGTGACCTTTAAAAGCAAAGATAATGGCCCACATTTCCGTAGTTGTGTTTTTTTCCCTGCCTGTAGAAAAATTCACTGGAAGTGTCAAAAAAGAGTGGGAGCACCAATAAAAGCAATTTCCCCCAGCAGTCAACAGCTCACTTTAAGCTCGACACTGAATGAAGAAGCCTGTCATTTAGGAAGGGTAATGCCTTCAAAGGGGACATCAGCGAAGGCTAATGATCTCACGGTCACACGGAGCCCTTTGTTGAAAGGCATTTACTAACTTTATGAGGTGCTTCCAGTTATCAATAATGAGCTCATCAAAGTTAGCTTCCCCATTGGTCACGACGATTTCTCCAGGAGGGAAATGAAAATAATTGCTTCCATTTCGTGTTTTGACCCCAAATCTCCTCTGTTGAACATTTCTCTTGGTGCAACCTGAGCTGAAGGTATGTTGCATGTTATTTGTGAGGATTGTGAACTCTGCTTTTGATATTTTGGTGTTGTTTCCTTAGTTTTTTTCAGTTTTCAAGTTTTCTCTGTCAATCACAGATCATTTAATCACCATTAAAGAGTTACGGTGGTTCAAAGGACATCGACACTTCCTGCCACATGTTGCTAATTCACATCATACCATTTCACCATACAAACATTCCATTTCACCATACCAACATAACAACCCCACAAGACAGTGCACTGAACCTTTTTTCTTCAATGATTTGTGATCCTCACTGGTGTCCATGGATTACATGAAATCCTCTCCACCTTTGTCCACCTTTGTCATGGTAGGGAGAACACGTTAATGGTCATCTTGACCCCGTAGGATAGCACAATGGTTAATGGCGAACTGTCACTGTGATCCCAAAATGAACGACATCCAAATATTATGCTGCCATTTTTTCCTGTGAGTGGATGTTTGTCCTTTTGGATTCGCAGCAACACAATCAAAGTTAATCCATTTTAACAGTTTTTCATGAATCCGATTCTTTCACAAGAATAAGTGACAAACAAGGAGGGTTGGGGGGAGTGGGGAGTTTTACCTCATATAGCCTCATATGTCTACTGTAGATGGACCCACTTCCTCTTTCCTCACAGTCCATTTAGGTCCCCAAAGCCCAGCGTAAACAAAAGCATAAATCACTTCTGCTGCTTCTCATCTGGCTGAGTGAAAATTCATGGTCGCTTTGCTTCTGTAAATCACACGGCTGAGTGTCCAGGGAGGACTGGAAAGCTAATACTATGTCTGTGAATAGCAACGGCAGTGAGGCCAGTCTGAAACGCCTAAACAAAGTCAATTCAGTGATGGATGGGATGGATGGGCGACCACATGGGACACGAGAACACTTAGAAAACTCCCAACAACTGATAATTGAAAGGTGGCTGGGCCGGGGGCTGTAATACTAAGGGGATTTTAAAAATCAGTGCAAAGAGGAATGTTGCCCTGATGGTTAACAAACACTTGAGTCCAGCGGTAAAAACAATAGAAAGTTGGAGGAAGCTGGTTTCCTTCCCCCTGTGGAGTGACTCCACAAATGTGTGTAAAGAAGCTCTCTAAGCTGAGCAGCAGGACATGTCTGTTTACCCGTTACTGGTAGCACTTTCATGGTTTACATTCGTTTTAACACGTTCTCCATTCACATATCCAGTTCATATAACCGGTGGTTGCTTTGTATTGAACATAAAATAGAACTTTTTCCGTAATCACTCAGATCTAAATTAGGTTAAGGTCAAATTTGACTTCCTTTACCCAGAAACATACAAAATAAAGAGACTGTTAGTAAACAAGGTCACCTGTATAACATTTAGAATGGCTGAAATATTAAACTAAAGCTAATGTAGTTTTAAAGGAGTTTCAAATAGATACATTTTAAGTTTTGCTACATTACCAGAGATCATTGGTTTTGTTTTTCTCTGGAATAAGTTAAATATTGTTTTTATTTCAGAGCGGAAAACTTGAAAACTAGTTTGGATGTCATCATGGTGAGAAAAAAATTGAGCCCCTAACTCAGAAAAGAAACCAAAATCTGCATGTGCAGTCAGAATTTGCAGTTCTGGTGGCATGAAGATGACATGATTTAAAGGAGTAGGATATGTGGATCATAACACAAATCATTGAACACAAACTGAAACATTACAAAACTTTTTTCTGGTAAGTTTGTGTGGCCTACAGATGAACAACTTAAAAAAAAATGACTTTTTTTTTTTTTATTATTATTTATTTATTTATTTATTTTTTTTTATTTAAAAAAAAAAAAAAAATGACTTTCCCAAAACGTTAAAACATCACTGTTAAACCATTATTATGAAGCTTATTCTTCTTTAAGGGTGTATTCAGACTGGACACATTTGGTCTGCTTTAAGTGAACCAGAGTTTATTTCCTCCGATAAT
>JAUDJI010001611.1:0-10163 GCA_037389245.1 Oryzias sinensis
TCCCCCTGAGACATTCACATTGTTATTGTATTATGTTGTTTGTCAAAGTATGAAAAAAAACCGCGCCCCCCCTGCAATACCTCCGTGCGCCCCCCAGTTTGGGAACCACTGAATTAATCTAATATGGAAAGGGGTACAGAGCAAAGTGATGCAAATTTCTCCACTGAACTTTGTGGTAGTTGATTTACAGTTGTCTGTGAAAGTAATACACAGGAAAGTCTTGACAAAACTTTATTACAATTAACTATTCGTTGTACAGTCTTCACAACAATTGCAGTAAAATAACAGCTCGCTTTAAAACACTGAGGTGGCCCAATTTAAAATTGCCTTAACAAGGGCAGTTAACATTTTAAAGTGCTAGACAAAGAACTTCAAGCAATAACAGTAAACTTTTATTACACTTTCCCAAATCCTGAGCTGATTGAACTTAGAGCCACGATCATATCCTCTTTAAACATTTTGTAGGTGCTGTAGTAACTCGGAAGCTCCAACGTGTATAGGCAGGTGTGAGCAACTGGGTAGGTTGAGCGCACTACCTTTACATATAGGCTCCTCGTTTGGTGCTCCCATCCCATCCAGAACTTCACAAGGTCGCACAGAACCTTCGGTGATGCTGTGGAAGAGAACAATCAAACTATGTGACACTTCTGCATGTATTACACTTGCACCAAAAACGTGTAAGTTTCATCATGCATTGACATTACCATCATCACTATCCCTCCTGGGACAAAAACATCAAGAAGCTAATCGGGATGCAATGAGTATGAGACCATTACCTTCCTCAATGAATTTCCTTAGGAACCCAGTCACTGTACTGATGTCCTTCAATGGAACAGGCTCCTCGTCATCTTCATCACTGTCACAAATAGATTGTGGCCAGCAAATGCTCTCTATCATGGTCTACAGGTTATCAGAAAAAAATCTAAAGGTTCTTAGTGTTACTGTGTACAACATATTTAAGATAACTTTCTACAGTCACAGGGCATCAGTAAAGCAGAATTAACTGCTGGGAAAATACATTGGGGCAAAAAAGTATTTAGCCAGCTACAAAATGTACAAGTGCTCCCATTTAAAAATGAAAGGGCTTCTTACATAAGTTGCAAGTCTGTGAAAGCCAGAAATACTGCTTGGTTCAGGTGAGCAAATAATTTCACCATATTTTACACAAATTTTAACAATGTGATTTTCTGGATTTTTTTTGACAAAGACATCTGATTATTTCTTTATTCAAATTGTGAATCAGGAGCACAAAAAATGTATTTGGAAAAGGCTTCAAGCTGTGACGGCTGGCATTGTCAGCAGACCAAAAGCTCTAATATTGCTCACCACTTTTGTTCCACCAGTAACGTTGGGTTTAGGATGTTTGGTTGTAAGCTAGCGGGAGAATGTTTGAACAAAAGGATTTAGGGTAACGAAGGCTCGCTTACTCCGTGCCAACAGTCATGCCCACAACTCAGAGGCGAATTTCTAATGAATTGCTGCTGCCCTGCAGAAACTGTCCTTGCAATTTAAATAATAAACCAGCATTTAAACCAGCTTAGTGGCCTTGTCACAGACTGTCCGCCCTGGGACCGGAAGGTAAACAGTTCAAATCTAGGCCGAGTCATACCAAAGACTAAAAATGGAACTCAATGCCTCCCTACTTGACACTCAGTATTAAGGGGTTGGATTGCGGGTTTTAATCCACTAAATGGTTCCAGAGCGCAGCTGTGTCTGCAGCTCACCGCTCCCCCAGGGGATTGATCAAATGCGGAGAGTAGATATCGCAAATACCATTATCTGTCGTGTGACAGATGGTGGTACTGTAACTCAACTAAAAGACCATTGTAAATATTTTTTTGGATAGCGTGAAAGATAATCGTAATGGGACTGAGGTTGATTTTTTATTTTCTAGTAGTCATCTTGACCACAGGATTTAAGTCCTGTAACAGTAGTCAGTCTCTGCAGATTTTAAGGAACAGGGTATTGTTCGATCATTCTGACGCATCTTTCACCATGCAGCATTGGAAAAAAAAATTACTTGAGTCTTTAAAATCAAAAGCCAGAAATCATTCCACTAAAAACACAAGCAAAGTTACCTGTGAGCTAAGTTCCACACTTGCCTCCCTGGGGAACAGTATACAGTGGACATCTGGTCTGGCTAAAATAAGTGGCCAGATTCCAGTATCTTTAAGACCTTTCCGGATCTGCTTAATTGGCTGCATTCCATGGTGAAGTACCTGGAAAATAGTGACATAACAGAAGGTGGTTTTTAACAGTAAGAGGCTTAGCATCCTCCACAAGGCCGGACATTTTAACTCCATAGAGACAGTGGCCTGGTCTGACACCAAAACTGTTAGAGGGTCATGTTAACAAGTTTGATTTATATAATGATCAGCGTCACGTCAGCAGTATCTCGTCTCAATGTAAAATGCTTACAGCCTTTGAAAGCAGCAGCTGGAACAGCAAGTCGTGATTGGTGGAATTCGGAGTAGGCTGATACCAGGACAGGCAAAGATCACTCACACGGGTGATTTCTTCCACTGTAAGTTCCGGTTTCTTGAGCTACAGACAACACAAAAATGGTATAGAAATTAAGTATTACAGTTCCCTTCATACAGTCCAGAAAAAAATAAATTTATAGCCAACAAAGGGACACAAAAAGCATACTTCAACAATGACCAATGATTTTTCATAAACTTGTTATGTACACCACAAATGTGCTGCTGCCCTGTGGTACATTGTTGCAAACCTTAAACTGCTTAACTTACCAAAGCAATAGTTTCACGATGCTCAATATCGGCAACATCCTCTATGGTCAGAGCTGCTACTGCCGTGTCAATGTCACCCCCAGTCAGTAGAGTCACGACAGCCATACTAAGTCCTGGTAAACCGGACCTACCATGAAAGAAGTTATGTCCAATAATCCGACCTGCCATCTCAAACAGCTTGCATTCCCGTAGCACCCCAGCAGCTGAGGGAACTAGATGGTCTCTTTCCCCTTCAAAAAGGGGTGTAAGACTGGCGGATCCTTAAAATACAAGAATTTTGGTTAATTTAAAAAAAATACAACACAACTTTTAAACATAGCAATCCGTCTAAACAAGCCATCTATTGAAAAAGTGAGGTGAAGAATTCAGACAGAGGTGTAAAATGGGCAGGTCAGTGCTGTTGTGACAGCAGGAGACTTGTAGACAAGTCAGAACTTCTACAGTTTAATTTAATTTAATGGATTTTAACATAAGATATTCCAAATATTTCAAACCTTCTGTTAGTTCACCAACATATACAAACCTAAATTAATACTGAAACCAGTCGTCAATTTCTGCATGGCCATTGACAAGACATGTCGTGTGACCCCTTCACCAATTGCTGCATCTCCTAGACAGAAATATAGGTCTGGGAATTAAGGTGCATGCATTGGACTTCCATCGCAAAAGCAAGGAAAACACTCAAAATTCATTTCAGCAATTTCACAATTTGGGGTATGCAATACCTGTCAGCATGCACTTGAAAGGAGCTGCCCATTCGACATTATTCCTTTTGTAGAATTCTATAAATGAACGGTCCTTGTCTTCTTCTGAATCAAACATGTTGATTGACAGCAAGAGGTGTGGGCATTTTGAGTAACGCAGCAGTAGTTTTTGTCTGAACAATTGACATGCTTCCTTGGGGTCTTCTTCCTTCTCCCATGCTGAAAATGTAGTAAATCATATAATTAGTTAGGATAATTTCTATCAGCGAAGTTTTGCAACCCCTACATTTTAAGCAAATACAAATTTTTAATTAGTGTTTATTTGTTATTCAGTTAAACATACAATTGGTAAATGTTATTATAGCCCAGGGGTCAGCCACCTTTCCCACTCAAAAAGCCATTGGGATCAGTTCCCAATGAAAACACAGGGAGCCGCAACACCCTTTGGAAAACCTGGTGTTTCCAGTGAATGGCATCATTTCACTTGTTGTTAAAGTTAGAAGAGACATTCATTTTTTTATATCCATCATTTCAATGGGTTCCGATGAGAACTATTTTCCAAGAGTCCACAAAGCTAGCAAATATGTTGTAATTAACCTGCAGTTAATCCGCTTCTCCAATAGTTTTGAAAAACTTTTGAACAACGAACAACTTTTTACCCTGATCTCGATCAGGATGCTTTTGGGCAAACGATATGGGTTTATTCTGAAAGTCTCACCACATTTGAGACTTTGTTGTTTGCCAATTCTTCATTACATATTGTTCATATTTTACACCGACAGGAGTCGTGGCGGGACGTAGGTCAATAGTCACATCGAACTTTACTTAGAAAATGTATACATTTCAACTAGTTTTTTGTTTTATTATTTTTATGAACAATCTCGAAGTTGAACTCTTGTTGTAGAACGGCTGTGTGGAATCATGCACACATTGCGGCCCTCAAGGCCAGAAGTTGTCTCTTTGCCCTCTCCCTTAAATATAAAAAGTAAATACGTAAAAATAGTCTCCTTATATTTTCCTGGGTTGTGTTTTAAAGGGGTAATAATGGGGTTAGTCTTAATTTAAGCCAGTGTATGCTACAGTTCAATATTTGTGATACAAATCAGCTGTTTTTTTCTCTTAAGTATTGGTACCGTAAGTGTACCAATAAGGGGGATAAATAAATAATTAAAAATATATATAAAAATATCCATCTCTATTTAAAAATAAAACATTTAAAACAAGAAAATGATCCAGTTTCAAACAACACATTAACTGTACTTGTTCTGCATAAATTACCAGCTGATGGTGGGGTTGACAATCCCTGAAATGAGGGTCCTGGCAATTCCTCAACACTTGTCATACTGGCTGCTTCCCTGCTCATAGTATTTGCAATGTCTTGTCTTAAGAAAAAAATATAAAATAACATACAGAAAAGGGAAACACAGAAAAGACATGTTATTTTTTTAAAAAGACAATGAAAACCTGAACCACACTTCTTTGCTGTTTTATCTGGATCATTACATGGACAACTTTAATTTAGTTTCCATGGACAAAAGTAATTGGAATGATCTAATCGAAAAAAGGTTTTCTGTGCCCATGTACACGGTTGGATTTTAACCCGACCGTTGATCTGATCAAGATATTTTGACCATGTAACTGCGGCTAATGACCACAAGCATTGTAACTGCATCCACGGCTAAATGTTGTTGATGGCATGTGTTAGCCTAATCATAACCCTTCTTACAGGTGCCATTGAAAAAAAAAAAAAGCACGGATTGAAAAAATATATATAAGCGAACAAGTACTTTATAATAATCATAATAAAAACAATGTTTAAAGGATCATCTTGCTCTATGCTGCAGCTTTGTTCACAATAGAATGTTTCTTTTTCAAAGGTCGTTTCCAGTATTTTTTTGGACTGAAAAGTAACAGAATCCTGTTGACTTTCATAACCAGGATTTATCAGAATAAATTATCGTTCAATTAGACATTTTTATACCCTGACCAAACTTTACAGCTAAAGTGATCGAAGGTGTAGCTAAGAGAATCTGATTATTTTTCAAAATAAAAGATTTTTCAAATATATTTTGTCTAGCACAAAATAAAAAATATGGGTATAATAAATGTTTTCTTCCACGGCCCATTGCCAACTGATCAGTACTGGTCTGTGGCTTGGGACCACTGATCTGGACAATTAAAACTTTTTACCCTTCACCACACGTGCTGGCATGAAACGGAAGGTCATCATGAGGGTAAGATGCCTGACAGATCGGGCAAACCTGCCAAAAAAAAAGAAAGAAGAAAATTCAGTTTATGAACCTAAGAATTAAGAATTAAAAAACGCAATTATAAGTCGTTTTTGATCTAAATTGGTTTTATTGTGCGTGTCCCTTGAAAATATTTGGTAATATCACTTCTTCTTTCACCTCACGTTATTATGAAGTGATGTTTATGCTACACTGGTGTCTAAGGTGGGGAAAAAATGCCATTTTTGCCTCCATTACCTCACAGGTTTTTTCCATGGCAGTAGATTGTCCTTTCTCAGTGGTATGAAGGTCTTGGACAGCTGTAGTACAGAGAACTGGATCTTCAATAACTATGCTGCTGTCTTCATCAGGAGATGCCTCAAAATCATCCACCTTAAAAAATAAACAAGAGCTAGACCTATTGACATACATTCATTAATTTACTCAAAAAAACAAAAAAAAAATTAACAGAAATTGGAGGAAAGCTACATAGCTTACATTGCATTCCTCGACATGTAACGATAACAGCTGAAAGGGCATTAGTATTCCACATTTCATGCAGTTTGCCTTTGGCATCTTGGCAAACTCAGGAGAGTCATAGGGAAGTGGTTGAACAGATAGCTGCTCCTGTAGCGGAACTAAAAATAAAGTGTTCTTGCCGCTGCAAGATGCAGACATTGAAGACACATGTTTTGACAAGAGATGTGGCAGGAGCAGAGAATCGCCTTTTCCCCTTTGGCCCATCAGCAGCCTTGCTGAAGATGTGTGGGAATGTCCTATAAGGGAATAGGTTGTCTATGTTAGCAAGTGCACTTTCTTTATTGTTCATATTGGAGATACAGGGGTCTTCAATGCTTTTCTGGTCAAGAGCCCCTTGCTAATGGGAAAAAAAACAGAATCCCCATTACATCTAGTAAAAAAAAACATGTTACAGACTAATCATATGAATTAATCGCTTGTTAGATGTAATTGACAGCACAATAATCAGTGATGTGTAAATAAAATTGTTTGTTTACATTATCTTTTAAAATTAATATTTGGAACTATGTGTACCTTTTTTTCTAAACATTTAGCCACATAATCACCAAATATTTAGTAAACTCTAACATTGTTATTAGATTTTTCAAAGGTTTTTACCCTGTGGTATAAAATGTATTCAATTAAAAGTGCATCACCTTTTCATGCTCTGCCTCACGGTTGGAGAACTGCATATAGTGCTCTGACTGCTGCCTACTGCCAAGCCTGGCATGCTCTGACCAGTCGCTTGAGATGTAGTTGGAGCTTCTAACCTTTTGCCCAATAAATCACACAAAGCTTGAGCTGTGCGAACGGCCAGAGCCGACAGTTCCTGTAAAATAAATAAACATTAACGAAAGGCTTTACATGCGTTTGTCTGACATCTGGGACAATTGAGCTGATTTGAAAGTAGTAGAGAAGGGGGATGTAGTACTTAATTTCTACACTTATCACTGCTGACAGCTGATTTCTCCCATCCTGTTTTCCTGTGACTACTTAACAAAACGGCCTAAAAACAATATAATATTTGGGATTCTAGTCTTTACGTCATTGGAAGTAAAGACATTTAGTGGTTGACAAAATCTCTCGAGGGCTTTTCAGCACAATGCCGTGCTCTAAAAAAATTTGAAGCTTCATTCAGTGGATTCACGTCTGTAATCATATCTCGAAAATGCTGTTTGTTTTAGGAATGTCATACGAATTAATGTTGTTGCACATAGCATATCCGGGAAATGAAAATAGTCTAACTTTAACCCGGACCGTGAAACACGTGCATGGAACAGCTAACTAGCTAGTTAGCATAGCATCGGTTTGCAACAACACAGCCGTGTCCAGACAATACATTTTATTAAACTTTCTTTTTGCTGCTGTAAATCGTGTTTTTCCCTTTAGTTTCTTCTGAATCCTGTTAAGAACCTAGAATCGCCGCTAGCTGGTCCCACCAGCTTCACTCACACACACAGAGAGGCAGACGACTTGCGTCGGAAGCCGGCACGTTTGTTTCGAGGCCTCTACGCTGTAGTTACTCGTTTTGTGTAAAGAGCTGGTGGTATGCCAAGTATAAAACTTGACAACACCATCATATGTCCCCCCGCTTTCAACCATTTTACAAATATGACCGCACAGGCTAAGCTAAAGCTAAGCTAAATTTGCGGTGGGTGTACTCTGACGACACGCTCGGCTGAAGTGTTCATAAAGCATTTACACATATGCCACTTGGCTAAGGAGAACGCTTCGACGTATTATTCAATAACATTACAGGGCGTAGAACGAGGGAATGATCAAATAAATGCATTACTTACGGGCTGAGACTGATCCCGTTCGGAAGACCTCTCCGCCATGTTTGCCGCCCGCGTCCTCTCAACTGCTGTGCCGAACAGCTCCCTCCCTCGTCAGTTTGAAGTGAGGAGTGTAAGGGGCCATTTGATTGGCTAAAAGCGAACCCACCTGCTTTGCCGACGAGTTTGATTGACAGATTCACTAGCCAATGGTGTGATTAGTCGACCTGCTCCGTCAGATGAGTCTCAATATTCACCGTAGAAAAATCTCTCACACACACGGGGAGATTCACAAAGGAGAACGGGATTTTGAATGCACGGTCCGCAATTCGAATGATCTGTGAGTTCACATCACATGTGTCCCTAAAAATTATGTTTGTGAAGCACCTACTGTGCATTTCTGATACATTTATTGTGAATTTCTAAAAGGTTTTTGAGAAAAACACTGTGCACATTTGTGAGAAACAGTTATTGTGCATTTGTAAAACATTTAGTGTGCATGTGTGAAACACGATGTGTGTGTGTGTGAAACACAGGGTGTGCATTTCCGAATTTATTTTTCACGTTTGCATAAAATGACATTTGTGAATCGGAGCGTGTGTATTTGTGAAATAGGTTGTGTGCATTTCTGATTATTGAGACTGAATTGACTCCATTCCATACTGTTGGATTTGCCGAATGCGAGTATGCGACGTTTGAAATTGAAAATCGAGCATTTTATTTTTCTGCAATGAGTTGCGCTTTTGCCCCGCTTAAGACGCCCCAACCTCGTTTTTTTCCATCCGCCTCATCGCTGATTTTATAATGCTCTTATACTACCGTAAATGTGCTTTACTGTTTAAACATACGTGTGTTACGATCGTTTTACAGCTTAATGTAACAATGTACATTAGTTCGTCATAGCAGAGCAGACGTATGGCGAGCCAAACCCAAATGCATTTCTGCCCGTAAGTTACGACAGTGATGAGTTTTTTCAGAGGTAGAACTGATCTGTTATGCTGCAATCACACTTAACGTGATCTGCGTGTGAAATTTGCGTTGGAGGCTTTTGTTAGTGGCTAAAGTTTTCTGCTGGACACATCATGTCCAAAAATGTCACTCAAAGCCTCTAACGGTTGTGTGGGAGGAGCTACCGCCAAAAGTTTTAAGTCTGGTGGCTACATGGAAGCATTGGGTTTTGAATGCAGCTTTAAGCTTTTTTAAATCACTGAACTCTATTATAAGAAAGGTTTTTGTAAAAATAAATTAATCAACGTGTTCCTGTTGTGTTCAGGTACCGAACTACAAGAGTGTTCAGTGTTTCACCTCCACAGACGCCAAGGCCAGCGAGGTAACTTGTCTCCTGATCAGTTATTTGTCTAGAGCTATTAAAAAAACAAAAATGCAATAGTTTGTGTAGTGCAATAAATGTTTTGATCACAATATAATTGAAACATTTTTCTTTAACATTGAAAAATCTCTTGTTGACTTTTTCAGATACTGAACTTCAGAGAGTTCACCAGAAAGTCACCATTTCACCAGAAAGGAGGTGTCAGTGGGTGAGTTTTATACTTATTTGATATATTCATCCTGAACTTTTACCATTATTAGATTGATATGGCAGCATGGAAACATTTATGCAAATTTTAACTAGCCAAATAGAAATGGAGTTGAAATTATTTACAATTTAACCAAACATATTTAGATTGCAGGCTGAAAGTGGCACAATGGAATGGAGGTGCAAGTTGTGTTCTGCTACTTGAGCACTATGCAGGACTACATAGCCACTATTCAAAGGTGTTTCCACTGCCATGTATGTGGAGACACTTTGGAATACAATAATGTTGCATTAGCACCATTCCATCATTTGAAACCATAAAAACTCTTCTGTCAAGATCTAAAATGGATTTATGTAGAGTAGATGCAGTCAGAGGAAATTGTGCAGTTTTTACATGCTTGTGGAACTTAAAGCTGCCTTTTTCTGAGCCAAAGTCCACCAAAACAGACAGGAACTGGCCAGCTTGGTTAGGATTTATGACCTCCGGGTGAATTTCTAATGAGCATAATTCCAAAAAAGGGATAACAAATCATTTGTAAACAGCAGTGAGAAGCCATGGTGTAACTTGCCTGAAAAATGACTTTGGGTCTTTGACCTGAAGTGCACAGCAAATTTGGCAGTGTTAAATCAACTCAAAAAGAGTTACATTT
>JAUDJI010001612.1:0-10163 GCA_037389245.1 Oryzias sinensis
TTTGTGGCGAACTCTGAGAATTGGCGATTTTCGTGTTTTCCCACAATATGGGGAAAAGACACTTTTGTTTGAACGATTTTCACGCAATTGCACACACTTGCTGCCAGCTCCAATCTACAAACACCCCAGAAGTGTCGTTGACCTTTGACCTTGGGAAAAGGCCGCCATCTGGAACTTTCTCAAAAAAGCACCTTTCGCACCAGATACAAACGAAAACTCATCGTTGGAATTTTCATCAATCGTCTCGTAACTTTTCGGGCACCAACGGCCAGCTACTCTGGACAAAATGTTGGAATTAGAAGTTGTAGATTTTGAACGGCGTGCACGTGGCAAGCTAGCAAAATGGCGCACTGTTATAACTCCCATTCATTTCAATACAATACAGTGAAAAATGAATGCATGCATTAATGCCTGAAACTGAATACATTGAAAAACACTGGATATGGACATATAAGGAATGTGGGCGTGGTCAGCATAAAACCACTGTTGCTAAGGACGACAAAAAGTTTACTTTTACCGATTTGTCCGAAACTGACGTCAATGTGTTCGTCCTCCCGAGGGGACCAAAACATAAAATGGTTGCTATGGAGATAAAATCAACAGAAAAGCCGCCATTTTGGAAAAAGTGGGTTTTTTATCAACTCATGACATATAGCTCCACCAATGGAGGAATGTGTTTTTCTGAGTCAGTTGATGATGCTGACCGCTATGCTAGCACTTTTAGCTATGTTAGCATAACAAGCATAGTTAGCATAATTAGCATTTTAGGTAAGGTGATTTTCTGAGTCAGTTGATGATGCTGATCGCTATGCTAGCACTTTTAGCCACATTAGCATAACAAGCATAGTTAGCATAATTAGCATTTTAGGTAATGTGATTTTCTGAGTCAGTTGATGATGCTGATCGCTATGCTAGCAATTTTAGCGACATTAGCATAGCTAGCATAGATAGCATAATTAGCATTTTAGGTAATGTGTTTTTCTGAGTCAGTTGATGATGCTGATCGCAATGGTGGCACTTTTAGCCACATTAGCATAGCTAGCATAGTTAGCATAATTAGCATTTTGAGCAATTTTGACTAGCCTTTATCAACGTGGGCGGTGAGGCAGTGGTGCGTAGAGTTGGGCGTGGAAGGCGGGTTGCGTCTGCGGGCCATACAACGCCGCTTGCGGCTTTAATTCAGTTTAAAGTTGTTCACAGGATTAACCTTCATAAATCCAAATTGTCAAAAATATGCCCAAATATCGACCCTACATGTGATAAATGTAAAACTGGAGAGGATTTGATCTGATTTCTGTTTTTTTGTTGGTTTAAATGATGAGTAACAAGAAAACAGCCTTTTTGCTAATACAAACAACATCCAGTCTATAAATGGAAGCTACACATGGTGTAACCTAGCAACCAGTGAGTAGCTGTGTGACAGAAAGGGAGTCTTTTCCAGCTGCTTTTTTGGATTGAAGTTGTTACTTCTGAGGCAAATGTGCTGAACAGCATGTATTGCTTCTGAATCTGGTTTTCTTTATACAACAAATATAGTTTAGATAAAACAATTTACGCTATATTTGTGCTTGACATAGATATAAGACCATCTTCTGTTCCAAAAGCACAAATCTGGTTAATACAATTTTGATTAAAAAAATTGTTTTGGTCTCACCTTTTAGTGAAAGGTGACAAAGTAAAACGCTTAATAAATTAGCTGTTAATAATGAAAGAAAAAAAATAGTTGATAATTTTAACTTTTTTCTGATTCAGGGTGAAAGCCACTCTGTTCCACCTTTCACATAAATACATTTCCAAACTTTTTTATGCACAGGGTTGTCAATATTTACTCAGAGGTTTGAGGTGCACTGATGTCATGGTTTTGGACTCCAGACCAGACTTCACTTCCCTAAACAGTTCCTTTTTTGAGTGGGAGTGAGCTTGTAGGAGTGAGAGCTTTTTCTGTAGACAAAAAAGCAAGCACCTACGAATGTGGATCTTGGTTCACTACAGTGTAAATTTTGAATATCAAGGAAACCAAAAATAAAATGTTCAAATGCCACACAAGAGTATGCCACATTGAAATTGTGTTCCTAATTATTTTATGTATTTTCCTGCTGTGCATAATGGTTCTAATAAATATTTTTGTGTATAACCACCTATTTTACTTCGTCACGCTGACTCGAATTTGTCTGAGCCTTGAATTTGTCAAAACAATGCTCACAACTAAAGCACTGCATTGTCAGAATGTTCTAAACAGATCATGAATGGTGACGTTTGGAGCCAAAGGTGGGCAGTATGACCTGAGGAGCTTAATGGCTTATCTGTTTGCTGAATGTGTAATATTTCTGTCACTGGCTGAATGGTCACAGAAAAATTGCATAAAAATTGTAGAAGAAATAGGAAAGTATACATTTTTGTATAGTGAAAGTAGGCTTGCCAATTATGTCCCAAACTTTATCCCAAGCAATCCCAATTTCCTCCTCTGACTCAGCCACAACAGCATCAAATCCCCTCCACACATCCCCATGTACTGTGCTCCATTTTTGAACAGTCCCAAACAATCACCCACACGCACAATACCCAGAAATGTAAACTAATCACCTGGAAAACTAACAGTTTTGTTTGTGTGGGTGGGTGTGTTTGCACATACACACTCAGTTCGTGTCTATGGGTGAATTTCTCAAATACCTTTTATTTGTTCACAGTTTTTTGTTACTTTAAAGCACTTTGGGGCTTAAAGTAGAAAAGGGCTGTATGAGTCAATCCTATTCATCATTAGAGGATATTTTTTATTTCATAATAGTAAATCAGTTAATCACATCACTGACTTTTAAAGAAATTTAAAGATGAAATATTATGTTAAAAAAAAAAGAAACTTTGTTTGCAAAAGCACACCAAAGACAGAAAACTTGTCATGATCAGCAAAGCTGAGCAGACCCAGATGATGGAAGGACCACAGGAGACTGAAATGGATTAAAACATTTATAGTCCCAGTCAGTTGATGATCGGATGAGGAGGAGTTGGTGAGTATGGATGTTGATTATCTAATGGCATAGCAACTCTTGTGGAGCGGCTGGGAGTAGTGGCGTGGCATGGAGTCGTAGCGAGGCTTGGAGTTGTGGGGTGGAGTGGAGTCTTGGCGTGGCTAGGAGTCATGGCGTGGCTGGAGGCTTTGGATTTCTGATGATTTTCAGTGGGCTCGAATGGAGATAGGACCCAGATCAGCACTCGTGGAAACTGTCCTGTAGACGAAGTAGAGAACTAGATTTGGCAAATAAGCATGGATCGAATGAACTTGAAACTTTAGCCTGTGACCAGGTAATGCACCATAGAGGGGCAACGAAACGAACTGGCGATAAATGCTGGTGAAGGTTCCTCTTAAGTAGAGCTGGCAAGTGATGAAGTGAGTGGCAACAGCTGGGTCCAATCTGAGAAGCAGAGCAGAAAAGGGGAGGAGAGGACTCCCGGGCAGCGCCGGGCAGTCCATGATGCCTGTAGGGGTGAGCACGATAGAAGTCCTCGATCATGAACGGGTCCAGAATAAGGGACTGGGAGATCCATGACCGCTCCTCAGGGCCATAACCCTCCCATTCCACAATGAACTGCAGACCCCGGCCCCGGATGTCCAAAACCCAGCTAACGGTAAAGGCCAGGGCGCCGTCAATGATACGGGCGGTAGGTAGGGCAAAGAGGGCTCTCCTGGACAAGTTTGATTTAGGAAGTGTGGAAAGAGGGATGTATCTTAAGGGCAGCCGCAAACGGAGACGGACACAGGAGGGGTTGATGATGCGGATGATGACATATGGTCCGATTAAAAACGGGGAGCGAGTTTTCGAGAGGTGGACTGGATGGGGATGTTCTGGGACACAAGTCAAACCCTTTGACCTGGTTGGTAAGTAGGCCCCACCACCCTGTGTCGATTGGCGATCCGGCAGTTTCTCTCCTAGGTGCGTAGGAGAGCGGCCCTGGTCTGATGCCAGATACGTCAGCAACATCGGAGATGGTGTTGGACCGAGGGTACTGCCAATTCGACAACCCAGGACGGAAACAGAGGTGGTGAGTACCCAAGGGAGACCTCAAACGGAGACACCCCGGTGGCAGACGAAGGGTGAGTATTGTGGGCATACTTGATCCATACAAGAAAAGTGGACCAATCCATGTCATTTTGTGCTGCCAGACAATGGAGGGCCATCTCCAACTCCTGATTGGCTCTTTCCGCTCGACCGTCGAACTGGGGTTGGGAACCAGACGTGAGACTAACAGTGGTTGCCCAGGCGGAGCAAAAGGCTTTCCATACCTGGGATATGAACTGAGGACCACGGTCAGACACAATGTGGGCAGGTATGCAGTACATGGTAACGGAAAGTGCGATGTACCAAGACGTTGGCTGTTTCCATAGATGTGGGCAGCTGAGGCAGGGAAATGAAGTGAGCTGACTTGGAGAAGCAATCAATCACAGTGAGGATGACCGTGTTACCCTGACAGGGAGGCAGTCCAGTGATAAAATCGAGGGCGTTATGTGACCAGGGTCAACTGGGAGTGGGTAAAGGTAAGACTAAAGCAGCAGGAGGAGAGTTGGAGTTTTTAGACCTGGCACAGGTGGTGCAAGCGGCGATGTATTCCTGCACATCTTTCTCCATAGAGGGCCAGAAGAAGTGCCTGCAGATTAGGTTGAGAGTCCTGTGGATGGCAGGAGACGCGTGATCTATGCCCTCAGCTGAGGACATCTGACCTTAGGGAGGATGGAACAAACAGAGTACCATCAGGGCATGGTGCATAGTTGGGTTCCTCACCTTGGGCTTGAAGGACCCTGGACTCGATCTCCCAGGTAAGGTTGCCTACCATGCAAGTGGTGGGTTGAATGGTAGAATCGGTAGTATTTTCAGATGTGTTGAATTGGCGGGTGAGTGACATTACGACTGCCAGGTCTGTAGGTGATGGTGAAGTCGAAACAGTAGAAGAAAAGGCACCAATGGGATGGTGACGAGTTGAGTCTTTTACCAAAGCGTAGGTATGCCAGATTCTTATGATCAGTCCAGACAATGAAAGGTTGAGCCGCCCCCTCCAGCCAAAGACGCCACTCCTCCAGGGCGAGTTTAATACCCAGTCATAGTTAGGTTCAGCAGGAGAGAGCTTCCTTGAGAAAAAGGTTTGAGTTTTCCAGAAGACTTTTCCCTCTGAGACAAAACGGCTCCTACAGCAGAATCAGAGGCATCGACTTCCACTATAAATTGGGGTGAGGTATCACGCTGGATGGGTATAGGATCAGTGACAAACAGCTTCTTGAAGGTGTTGAACACAGTTTGGGCCTCAGAACTCCAACTTAAGGGTCTCAGAGTGGAAGTGAGTTTGGTCAAAGGGGAAGCAATTTGGCTGTAATTCTGAATAAAGCGACGGTAGAAATGAGCAAATCCCAGAAACTGTTGTAATTTTTTCCAGTCATTTGGCAGTTCCCATTTGGCGACTACTTCAATTTTGGCGGGGTCAGGTCGAATGCAACCAGCTTCCAAAATGTGTCCCAGAAAAGTGATAGTAGAGACACGGAACTCACATTTCTCTGTTTTTACATAAAGTTGATTTTCCATGAGTCTTTCAAGTACGTGACGAACATGGGTTTCATGTTGGGCTGGATCTTGGGAGTAATAGAGGATATCATCAAGGTACATAAAAATAAAACGATTGAGGAAATCTTTGAGGATATTGTTAACCAGTCTTTGGAAAGCAGTAGAAGCATTAGTCAGTCCAATTGGCATGACCAAATATTCAAGGGGTCCGAGTGGGATATTAAACGCGATTTTCCACACCCTTTTTTCCACCCTTTTTTTCTTCATCACCCTCATTCACGCGGACGAGGTGATAAGCGTTGCGAAGGTCTAGCTTGGAGAAAATGTGAGCTTCCTGAACAGAGTCGAAAACTGAACTCAGAAGGGATGGTGACTACTTGTCTTTGATAGTAATTTTGTTAAGGTCTCTGAAATTGATGCAAGGACCTAGGGATTTGTCTTTCTTTTCAACAAAAAAAGGAACCAGCACCCACTGGTGAAGAGGAAGTACGGATGTAATTCCCCTCCGGGAATTGAACCCTGGATTCCTGCATGGTAGCCTGTCATCTTACCAACAGAGCTACCCAGCCGTGAAAAACTAACTCCAATTAGCAATCCACTGTTGGACCGATTCTAATTGGGGATTATGTAATCTGAGCCAGGGGAAACCCAAAACTATGGGAGTCTGCAAAGTTTCAGTAATGAAAAACTGTAAGTGTTCTCGGTGGTTACTTGATGTGATGAGTAAAATAGGCTTGGTGCGATGGGTGATGTGGTAGAGGTGTTGAGACCCCAGTCCAGCAGCCTCGACAGGAGGGTGCAGAGGTTCCGTGGGTAGAGGAAGTTTGGAGGCGAGATAGTGGTCAATGAAGCTCTGCTCCAGAATCGACCAGGGCTTGAAATTCAAACACCTCAGACTGTAGACAAATCTTGACAGGTAAAAAAAAAAGAAGTTTCGTCCTGAAGAATCTACGGGGTCACTCCTTTGCGGTTCTGCCTATTAAACGATGTACGTATTGGGAGACAAAATGGTCAGGATTACTGCAGTAGAAACAGGACTTTTCCTCCTTCCTTTTTTGACGTTCCTCCGGCGTCAATTTGCATCGGTTCGATCTGCATAGGTCCTTCCATGGTTTTACGGGAGAAATCCTGTACACGTACTAGAGGAGGATTTAAAGAAGGACCGATATGATTGAAGTTAGAAGGTGGCTTATATAATTGACGGTCATTTTCAACTCGTCTTTCCTTGAGACAGACATCAGAGCAGAGGGCTGCAGAAACCAGATCCTCAAAGGTGTGAGTCTCAGGTTGGGAGCAAAGGTGATCTGACTCATTTAGGGACTGGTAAAAACTTCCCCTTAAGGCTTTATCAGGCCAGCCTGCTTCCACCGCTAAAATGCGAAAATCAATTACATGATCACTTACAGATTGGTTGCATTGCTTGAGATTAAGCGGACGACGTGTTGCTTCTTTACATGGTTGGTGAAAAACTAATTTGAATTCCTCAATAAAACCGGCAAAGGGCAGGTGAGATATAGGATTAGATGATAGATAGGCTTGGGCCCTCTGCATGGCTTTATTTTGGAGGCAATTCACAATTAGGGTGATCTTACTCTGGTCCAACTGATAATACCTGGGAGCTTGTTAGAAGATCAGCTGACATTGTTGGAGGAAAGCTCCGCAGGCTTCTACTTTGCCGTAAAAAGGTTCTGGCTGTAGGCACAAGTTTTGTGATGAAGCGGAAGTGACGGTACCCATGTTGCTTGAGGGCGGAAGTGAAGCTGCAGTCATGGGCAAAGAGGAAATATGTCCTGCTAAGTCCATCAAGGCATGTGAAATCCTGTCAATGCGGCGAAACAGGTCTTGTTGTTCTGAAGCCGTCTGGGATAAAGCGTCGGCTTGGCGACCCGGGAGGACTCCCTGCTGGGAAACTGTGAAGCGAAGACCTTCTGGGTCAGCTGGGTCTGGAGTTTGGCCAAGTTTGCTCTGTCATGATCAGCAAGGCTGATCAGACCCAGATGCTGGAACCCAGAAGGACCACAGGAGACTGAAATGGAATAAAAGATTTATTGTCCCAGTCAGTTGATGATGATTGGATGAGGAGCAGTTGGTGAGTATGGATATTGATCCAACGGCGTGGCAACTCTCGTGAATCGGCTGGGAGTAGTGGCGTGGAGTGGAGTCTTGGCATGGATCGGAGTCATGGCGTGGTGTTGTGGCGAGGCTTGGACTCGTGGCGTGGAGAGGAGTCTTGGCGTGGATCGGAGTCGTGGCGTGGCTGGAGGATTTGGATCTCTAATGATTTTCAGTAGGCTCTTGTGGAGATTGGACCCAGGTCGGCACTCATGGAATCTGTCCTGTAGACAAGGTAGAGAACCAGATTTAGCAAATAAGCATGGATCGAATAAAATTGAAACCATAGCTTGTGACCAGGTAATGCACCATAGAGGGGCAACGAAACGAACTGGCGATGAATGCTGGTAAAGGTTTCCTCTTAAGTAGAGCTGGCAAGTGATGAAGTGAGTGGCAACAGCTGGATCCAATCTAAGAAGCAGAGCAGAGAAGAGATGGAGGAGGAGAGGACTCCCGGAGGCACCATGACAAAACTTTTCTAAATTGTCAATTTATTTTTAGTAACATAGCTTTTTTTTTAATTATATTAAAAAACGTTTTACCTATTTAAAAAAAAACAGGCAAGTAATTTCTTAACAAATAACATTAATAGTTGATAGTAAACAATGTACAACATATTACAATTATAGTAAAATAACACTAGTAAATATCAGAGCCATTAAAAATAAAAAACTAAATTTAAGTGCAGCTGTTTGTCACACTCAGTCTAAACTATTTTCATAAACTTGCGCCTTCTAGAAAAATCTGTTTGCTAAAACTGCTGTCACACTTCCTCGTAAATACTAGAAAAACTAGAAAGATCTCAGGTCAGCCCTATAACTAAGATACAAAAACAAAAAATACACGTTTTGGACAGACATGGTTCATTGAACAAATAGAACCTCTAGCAGGTGCACATACAATAGAAGAAAAACACTTGATTTTGCACCCACCTATTCTTTTCCCAGCTGCCTTGGCTCACTCACTCAGACTAGAAAATTACTGCAGTACAAAGAATACATCGGCTGATGACAATTCAAGCTGTCATTTTCTACAAGTTCCATCCAATGATGGAACTAAAGAGATTAAATTGTGCCACACCTTTTAGAACTTATCATTCATCTATCTAAATAATCTTAATAACAAGACAGTGTCCAGTCACAATTATGCAAAAGCCCACAGGTCTTCATTGTGGGTTTTCATTACCACAAAATACAGCTCACATGAGATTACAAGAACAGCCTGACTGACTGTTGGACATCTAATCACTGGTTGTTATGCGGTTCTCTCTAAATTTCACTTTCCTTGATCTCAGTTGTCAGAGGAGGTGTGTGTTTGACTTTGATAATGGCTGTGATTTGTTATTTGGCTTTGAGGGATGTTTTGTAACATGTCTGGCCACAGTGGAACCAGACAAGATTTTTTAAACAACTTCCCACGAACCATCGACAGAAAAGGATAATACAGGGCAACTGTAGGTGGCAGAGATACACAAACTATCACAGTGTGTTTACATTTACATATGTGTGTGTGTTATAGCTAAAGTAAATGTTTGTGTATATGAGTGAGTGGAGGTGGTAAGGGTTATAATCTGCTCCAAACTGCTTGTGGGCAGAAGCAAGGTGGGCGAGACAGTGAAACAAAAAGAGAGCAAGCGATGGTTAGTGTTTGGGGGGCAAACAACTAAAAAAATAAGTTTGCAAAAGAAAACACCAAAATAAGAAAAATAATGGCGATGGCAGACAAAGAATTCACCCATTTTACAGATGGTTAAAGACACTGTGCTTTCTCCTGTCCATCATTGTTGTTCTGCTTGGGGCATCAGCAAAGCAGCTAATTACTCTGAAATGTATTTTGCTTTTTTACTCCCTAAGTGACATTAAGAATACAGTCTATCTTTCTTTGGTGCATTACTTGAGATTACAATTTTCTACCAACGTGTAAACTGTTCTGAAGGTTATATGCACTTCCATTGTTATCAATTAAACTTCCTATTTATACCAGAATTACATTGTGTTTTTTTAGGTAATAGTATCAAGTATATCAAGTAAAAATGTTACAGTGCTAAATAGTATGAATTAAGATGGTGTTAAGAACAAAGGAAAAAGGTTAACAGTATTTGGAAAAGGATACAAAATTAAGTGAAATAGAGCAAAAGAGAAGTTTTTTTCAAGGTTACTCCAGTCAAGTAGTACTGGAGCTACTGCTAGGCCACCTCACCACACTTACTTAACAGCAGTTAATACTTACCTTGAGTTACATTTACACTGACCATGTGTTGCATGTTCAAGAATGCTCTATATGCGATTTCATGAACGCACATTCACCTCGATATGTTCACACCAGACAAACAGGCAGTGGTAGGGAGGGGCTTCTTTTGTTTTTCTACCGTTCACTAGCACATGTTCACCTCCTGAAGTTAGAAGAGGCTTTGTGTTAAATTTCGAGGAGATGCAAAATCTTGCTCCAGTTTTTTCTCTATGCCGATACATGAAAGACTTGGTGTCATATAATTCCTGTTATTGT
>JAUDJI010001613.1:0-10161 GCA_037389245.1 Oryzias sinensis
CAAGTCTTTGTCTTCCAGCATGAGACAGCATCTCTGGACATGTTTGATCATCTCGTGGAGAGCAATGGCCTGAAGGTTGTGATGGAGGAGCATGGCCTCGTGCTTCCAGAAGACCTGGATTTCATAAAAGAACAGATTGCAGGACCACTCAGCACTCAAACTCCAGGCCAGAAGGTTCCCATTGTTCACATTGCCTTCAATTTTAATCCTAAGTGTTTAATCTTTTTTAATATATGCAGAAATGTTCAGATATTTATGGGAGTTGGCTGTTCTAAAACAGTAAAAATAGGTTTAAACAAAGTGTTAATATTTGCAAAAGTATGATGAGAATATTTCTAGTGGGTATTTCCAGTTATGAAATCTAACCGTGCAAATGCTCTTTATATGCATCATCAGAAAAGTCTTGGCTCAAATGAGTATCTTAATTGCATAAATAGTGAATAATTCATTCTAAAAATGTTTGTGTTAAATCAGTCCTGGTCTTCTTTGTTCTTTCTGTTTCATGTCAAATCTGCTAGAATCATGTAGAGCGGTTAAACCAAGTCACCTTTTCATTCCGATTGTCTTTTCGTTTGGGCAGTGGCCGTACAAAGGCCGACCTGAAGACAAGTCCTTCCTCTATGAGATTGTAGCCAACAAAAGGAACGGCATTGATGTGGATAAATGGGACTACTTTGCCAGGTGGGCCTTTTTTGAAATACGTGTATATTATTTGTTCTTTTCTACGTTATTGTTTGCAGTGGTTCTAAATCTTATTTACTTTCTGTCGTCTTGTTGTAGGGACTGTTACCATTTGGGCATTCAGAACAACTTTGACTATCAGCGATTCCTTAAATTTGCCCGGGTGTGTGAGGTTGACGGGCAGAAGCACATCTGCACCAGAGACAAGGTACTTTAAATTCTTATAAGTATGCAGTCATTTACAGATACATGTTTTCCACTAAAATTACATTTGTTTTTATAACAGGAAGTTGGAAATCTGTATGACATGTTCCACACGAGAAACTGTCTGCACAGACGAGCTTACCAGCACAAAGTGTGCAACATCATTGAGACCATGTGAGGAAAAAAAGCTTTTTGTTTCCTCTCACTGCCTGCAGGAGTGTTCTCCGGTCTGATGTTGATATTCTGTTTCTTCAGGATCACTGAGGCCTTTTTAAAAGCAGACCCATACATACAAATTGAAGGTACTGAGGGGAAGATGTTCACTCTCTCCACAGCCATTGATGACATGGTGGCCTACACCAAACTAACAGGTGATGGAATACAGCAATGCGTATTTATGTTTACTGCTTTGATAAATTCAGTCCAGGAGGTTTTTTTATACTTAAAGTCTCTGTGCACACTACAGGATCTGAGAAAACTGTCTGGTTTCTTATTGTGGGAAGGAACAAAGTAAAATGGGATTTCTGACCAATAAAACCAAAACTATTGGACAAGAAAAAAAATGTTCTGCTCAGGCAATGTGTCTGACGAATCTTCCTGAACCAAGACATCATGGGAAAGAAAGCAATCTCTCTGTTCTTGCACAGTACAGAGCTTTAAGGACAAAGCTCTTTGTCTGGATATTTACTCAATTCATTTTTTCTTAACATGCTCATGTGAATACATTTTATAGCATTTAGGTCATAATTTTACCTTCATAGCAGTTTTGTACGAAGACCCATTCAGATGAAAATTGTTGCATTTAACATGTTCTTGTAGCATTTTTATGATGATGGAGGGCATATGTAAAGATAATTGAGGTTTAATTGCATTTCTGAGTATTTCTTTATTTCAAAACGCTTGAAATCAAGACAAGACGAAAAAATGCAGTTAAAAAAAGCTTATTTGTGACATAAATAATACACTGGGCTGCCGCTTATTCGGATGCATCCACTTTTAGACTAGAAAGAGGTGAATTTCTGTTGAACTACTGCAGCTCTGCAGAAAAAAAGACTTTCTTGAAAACAACGCAGATTTATTACATTTTGGCTAAAAATGGCAAACTTCAAAGAACACTTAAAATGGAACTAAAGATAATAGGAGTGGGAGGTTAAAAGAAAAAGGAATAACTTTCAAATTGTTTTCTTTTTTGCTTTGATTTTAATAAAGCTCTCATTTCTGCTCCCCCCCTCCCTCTATAGATTATGTGTTTGAACAGATCCTCAACTCCTCCTCTTCAGAGCTCAGAGAGGCGAGGGAGATACTGCACAACATTGTCTGCAGACGCCTCTACAAATGTCTGGGACAAACTCAGCCAGACAAAACTGTGACTGTCAGCCAGGTGTGTGTTCATGTTCAAGTTTTCTGGTGATACTGACACAAGTAGAAAAGCTTCCTGACTGCTTTACACCTCTTTCTGTTGCGTACGAGTTTCTGCCTCAGTTAGAATTCAAGAAGTTTCCAAAAGATCATTCTGTTCTGCAGACTCTCATGAAACAAAAGAACCACCATCTGATTGTGGTTGGATGAAAGGATTGTCAGATATTTTCTTTTGTTTTTCATTTTTAAAGGAGACCATCAAGATCTGGGAGCAAGAGTTATCTGAATCCACTCCTCAGAATAGCAGCTCTGCTGTCAGTCTGCAACCACAGGACTTTATCGTCAATGTAGGTTTATTCCCGCATTTGACGTCATCTCATGAAGTTCATCTGGTAGAAAAATGTCACAATCCTTTTAGTACCTTTCTTTTGTCATTTGTTACATATGGTACTGAATTGTTCTTCATGCCTCATATCAATATCCTCATATCAATAAAAGTCGTTTCTGACTTTCAGGTCATTCTTATGGACTATGGGATGAAGGAGAAGAACCCCATCAACAATGTGCGATTCTACTGCAAGAACGACCCAAATAAAGCCATTCAGATCCGCAAAAACCAGGTTGGAACCAGAACCAAGCTTTCAGAAATGGCTTTCACTATACATATTCTGCAAGTATTCTTGCTTAAAAGGTTGACGGAGTTCTGCAATGTTCATCATGAGTTAGCATCTACTGTAAGACTCCAAGAAATCACATATGATTTTTTTTTTAAGAATTTATTTGTAAAATAGTGCAGAAAATAAGTTTTACAGACATCTCTCATCATTTTAGGTGGGACAGCATGCAGAATTGGTGACTGCCAAATACTTTTTTGCTCCAAAGTAACTCCATAAATACTTTAAAATACATATTTATGATAACACACATATACACTACAATATTTATAATTAAACAGCAGAAGAAATGCTTATAATTAAACAGCAGAAGACTTAAATGACATTTACATTGTTGCACATGGATCCACCAAGTCTCACAAACAAATTTTAACTAAATGTCGTAGTAGTGCATGATTGTGTGTGTTCTTGTTTGCAGAGCAGCACATTAAACTCATTGTCAAAGTGACATAGTCACAATTAGTGTGTTCACACACCATCAATGCCTGCACACTGAAAAGGGAAGCAGGCATTGATGGGTGAAACTGTCATCATCTACAAGAGCGGACCTGTTTTCCAAATGTATTAATTGGAAGGTGTAATGAATTAAAAGATTCTGTCACTTGTTTCATGTGACCCGATAAACACAACATTGGAAAAGAAATTTATTCAGCCTCAACAATGCTCAATACCAGCAAAACAAGCTTTTCCCATTGTTTTTGTTCTGGTATTCGTCCTAAAAGAGCTGCAGCAGTCAGCCAAAAAGAGGCTTTTATCAGTAATATGATTCTGTTAGACAATAAAAGCAGTTCATACTTTACTTTTTCCATAACAAAGCAAGCTCTGCAAGCAATCTGTTTAACAATGAAGACTTCTAGCTGAGCTTTAAAGCCATTCCAGAGGTTGGCTGCTCCAAATGCAGGTTTCTAAGTACCGGTATCTGAAATAAAGAAAACAATAAAACCTGAACTGTGTTACTTTGTTGTGCTTTAGGTGTCTAAACTTCTTCCGGAGCATTTTGCTGAGCAGCTGATCAGAGTGTACTTCAAAAAGACGGACAGCGAGAGTCTGGAGGCGGCCAAGAAGCACTTTATTCAGTGGTGCATGAACAAGAACTTCTCAAAGCCTCAGGTGATTTATGTGTTTCTGCCTTTTTGATAGAAGTTACAGTTTTTTACCTTAAAAAACAACCTACTGCCTCCTGCAGGCAGAAATGGAGCACAGCAGCGACTCCACTGCAAACTGCACATGACATTTAGACCTTTAGCTGATTTTTTTCAACAAATCAACATTGCGGCATTACGTACTTCAACATTGAAGTAATACCGCACGGATATTAAGGGGTTTAATTCTCTCTGTGCCATTCTGGATGAAAAGAACTGTTTGCAGCATGGTGTTAGATTTTGTTCCTCCTGGGACCCATCTTTGTATCGCTGATGGAATCTATTTGTATGAGTGTAGCACCGCTGCAGGAAGAAGGTTCAACTTTTCATTGTTAAGAAAAGAAGTTGCAAATGGGGAGTTAAAAATTGTTCAAACCTAGTCTTTTTTACAGCTAGTCTAAACTCTGCTCAACCATTTTTCTTTAAATAAATTAAGTTTGATTCACTGGGCAGTTTGCTTACTGGCAGACATACATTTATGCAGCCATAATAACTAGAGGCTGACCTCTTTGCTCTGGTGGTTCATTGTTCTCACAGGCCATTAGTTACACTATAATATCAAAGCAGACATACTATTTTAAAAAGAAAAAGGTTTAATCAAAGCAGTTCAGTCTGGAGAGATATGGAGATTCTTCTTAAGAATTTCCCCAACAGTGAGCTCTGTTCAAATATAGTAGATCTTCAAGTGCCCAGACTAACGTCAAATTCCATTGTTCCAGTATGGTCATTGATGTACAACCTTACCATGAGCTATCTGCACTGATTTTCTCAATGACAAACTTTTCCTTCTATTCCCACCCAGGACGGAGACATAATAGCCCCCGAGCTGACTCCTCTCAAAGCCAGCTGGTGCAACAACAACGAAGGCGAGAACAGCGACGAGGCGAACCCAAAAGAAAGAAACAAGAATCTTGTGAACGGACAAAAGAAGATCAAAACTCAGCTGTTTAAGAAAAATTGAGTTAATAACTAACACTGTCTGCATTTATTAATGTTAAGAAAAATGCCAGGTGACAGATATTTACTTATTTGGAATGATAGTGTTCACTTAGTTTTATTTTTTTTAAGTTTGTGTTTAAAAAACCTTATCAGTCCTAATATGTGACTGAAATACTCAGGTGTGTGTTTTTGCACTGTTATGAATGTGCTTCAAAGCTCACTTATTGAACTTTGTTCGTATTCATAACTCCTCTTTCAACTTTCAACAAAGAAAACCAAAGTCAACTATTCTTGAGTACAATTTATTATATTTAAATTATTTTTTCTGATGGCATGTTTTCCCGTTGATCTTTTATTATATTTTTTGATTTCTTAAATGTTAAGTTACAATGGTCATCATAGACTCCTAGTGTCACTTGGCAGTTGTTACAGATCCCTTTACATGGCTTTAACATTTCTATTTAAGGGTCCCATAATATATTTTGAGGGTTTCTATTAAAAGTTTTGTATTTAGAAAAAAAAACATCATGTTACAATGCTAATATAAACCTGACTCAGGTTTTAAAACATGCAATAAAAACGAATTGCAAAGAGCATCAGATGTTGAACTTTCCTACAAACAGAGATGCAGCTCATTGCATCAAGCCATCCAGACATCCATCCACAGCCAGATTTCTGCCCTATTCTAATGTACATGTTTCATATTTTGTTTATGCTATGCAAAAATAGTAAGTGTGCCACAGTTCCTTGTTAGCAGCATGCACAGTTCTGATTTCCCACTTTTGGGTGTTCTAGTTTTCAGACCTCTGTACTTACTTGTTTCCCAGTAGAGAACTGTCCTTGAGAATGTTTCCAGCTTTAGTGAGACATATGGAGGAAGCAAAGACTTCATAGACTCCATCAATCTGGTTTTGAATTAATTTCTCTGTAGGACTCTCAGGAGGTGCAGTCTTCTCTCTACCTGAACACTCCAGTCCAGGTCTATATAGCAATGGTACTGGGGGCACTTACCTTATCAATGGCGAGCAATTAACATCACTCAGTGGGTCAAATGCGGAGAAGAATTTCCCCATTGAGGGATCAATAAAGTATCAATTAGTATTATTATTATTATTATTATAGCCCTGCATGCTCACAATGCTCTGCAAATGAAGGTCATGTGGTGGTTCCAGTACTACATGTCATAAGAGAAGCCGAGATGCAGCTGCATTTGCAGCCAGTAAAGGGCTGAATTATTTTCAACACTGGAGCTCTTTTTTTTTTCTTGGCTAAGTATTTTTTTTCTCAGCACTTTACTACCTTGTATGACCCTAACCTATTTTTTCCCATCTTTTGTTCTTCATTTGTTAGTTGCTTTTGATGCAAGCATCTGCTCAAACTAAATGTTTTTTGCTGTCTAAGCAAAGGACATTAAAAATCATTGCATCATCATAAGCCTCATCAATGTGTCTGCTTCCCCTTTTGCAAACTGGATGTAACAGCATACAACCAGTTGTTTAAAACTGTTGTAGTAACAACTCGTGTAAATTATTGTCTAGTTAGCCTTTCTTGTTTGTCATAATCTAACTGAAATAAACCAGTGAGTCTAATAGATAGATAGAGCCAGTTTGATGTCATCCATGTAGAGGAGGTGACTGATGTTGGCCCCATTTCTGAGTAGGTATCCATAGCCAGTCTTGTTGATTATTTGGCTGAGGGGGTTCAGACCTATGCAGAACAGTAGTGGGGACAGAGCATCACCTTGGTATATCCCACATTTGATGGACACTTGTGCAAGTGGCTTCCCATTGGCTTCAAGGGGGTTTTCCACAGCTTCATTGAGTTTCCTATGAAGGTTCTTAGAGTCCTGTTGATATTGTACAGCTCCAAGCATTCAGTGATCCACGTGTGTGGCATTGAGTCATAGGCTTTCTTGTAATCAATCCAGGCTGTGCACAGGTTGGTGTGTCGTGACTTACAGTCTTGAGCGACTGTTCTGTCAACCAGGATTTGGTGTTTGGCTCCTCTGGAGTCTCTACCAATGCCCTTCTGTGTGTTGCTCATGTATTGATCCATGTGCATATTTATCTTGGTTGCAATGATGCCTGACATGAGCTTCCATGTTGTGGAGAGACAGGTTAATGGACGATAGTGGGATGGGAGTGCCCCTTTTGAGCGATCCTCTCTTTATATATATATCTATATATAGATATATATATCTATATATATATACACACACATATACACACACACATACAGTCAGGACCATAGATATTTGGACAGAGACACATTCTTTTTAATTTTGTTTCCTTTATATTACCACAGGGAATTTTAAATAAAACAACTCAGATGCCATTGAAGTGCAGACTTTCAGCTTTTATTCCATGGGTTGAACAAAAAGATTGCATAAAAATGAGAAAACTAAAGCATTTTTAAAACAATCCCTTCATTTCATGGGCTTGTAAGTAATTGGACAATTGACTTCCATGCTATTGCATGGGCAGGTGTGTGCCATTCCCTAATATGTTATTATGAGTAAAGCAGATAAAAGGCCTGGAGTTGATTAGAGGACTCGTGCTTGCATTTGGAACATTTTGCTGTGAACAGACAACATGCAGTCAAAGGAGCTCTCCATGCAGGTGAAAGGAGCCATCATTCAGCTGAGAAAACAGGGGAAAAAAACATCTGAGAAATTGCTACAGTTTTAGGAGTGGCAAAATCAACAAAGTGTTATCTAATTTAATTATTTGCTGCAGTTAAGATGCATAATTTTTTTTGTTAAGTCAGCTTAAAAATAACACGTAGTTATCAGACAGTTATTTTTACTTTCATTCAAATTAATTCAATTAAGTAGGTGTAACTTTGGTGCTGCTGTTAGACTGGCACCACAAGGAATTGTGGGATACCATTCCCTTTGTGAAGCAATATATTAGCACACAAGGGGCACACCCAGGAGACTTCAGCAAAATTATATAAAAAAAATGATTTACTTTTAAACAGTTTTATAAATTTCCCATTACAAAAACAGATTTTTAGCATGTGTGAGGTCAACACTTCAAGACTGTTTTCTCTTTTGACGTTTTGTGGACGGTTCCTGATAATGTGCTTCATCTTGAGGAGGCTGATGAGGATAGATGTCGACCTAGAAAGACGAGAAGAAAACAGTATTAAGCTAAACCATCTGCAATCTGTTTTATTATAAAAATGATGACAAAAAAGTTTCAGTGACTTATTGAATTTTAATATTTAGTTATTGTCACACTTTTATAGTTATTGCTGGATTTGTTCTCTTGGTTGATACAAATATTGTCAGAAAACATAAACTGTACCTAAGAAGTATAAATCTACGTTTATGCAAAGTAATTAAGGTCAAATATCTATCCATTAAACATGGACAGATTTTTTTTCAAATATGATAAATCTTTTGCAACCCCCCAACCCCCTCTTTATGCAAGACACAGCTATCATTATCAGGAAGGGGGGGGCGGGGCTACTCAGCTCAGCACCGAGGGCCACGCCCATGTTGAGTAGATTTTGGAAACAGAGGGTTCAGATAAACATGAAATATGGCTTTTTAAGACATTTAGGATTTTGATTAAAAACTCCATAATCATGGTTAAAACACCACTGGGAACAGTATTATTTAAAATTTTCTGTTGTAAATTAAAATGACACTAAAACAATCAAAATTTGACTAAATTTGACTTAGCAAAATAATTATTCACGTCTTAAGTCATTCATAAACACGGATATGCTCTCAGTCCTGCCGCAAAAGTGACCTGACATGAATAAGTATTTCATTCACATGAATTATTTTGAGGGAACTGGCCTAAATATTACCTGAAATCCATTGTCCTTGCACCAGACCATGAACTTTTCGGCAACAACCTTCAGCTGTTTTTTATCTTCTTCTTTATCTTCATCTTTATTCTTCCAGTAAAGCCTGATGGTTTGCTCCCAAAAACACTCAGGGAGGAAGTTGGACACCTGTCAGAATGACATCAACAACCTTTTTGAACTTCCAAATAATTCTGGTTTGCAACAAAAAGAATAAAGAAAGCACTAAAATGACATGTCTGGTACAGCTCTGACCTGCTGTTTGCTGATCTGAAATGCTTTTCCTGGTTCATCCTTCTTGTAGAAGTAAGAACATTCCACTGGATCTTTGTCCCCTTTGCCATAACTATAAGTGACTGGCTAAAAGAGAATTAGATAAAGCCCATGTTTACATTCATTAGAAAATGATTCCTCAAGTCAACAGCATTGTTAGAATCAACTTAAGTATTGTTACAAAACAACAACTATGAGATTGAAAGTATAGAATAAAACATGACAATTTCCAACACTACTAAAAAAATGCAAATTCTTGTATTAAATGCATAATCCTGAAATAGTTAACATATTTTCCAGGCTAAATGTGAAAGTCTGGCTTAAACAAACATACATGTGCAAGACAGCAGTTTGTCAGAGTGCTAACATGTCTAAAAAAATCTTTTTAATTCAAACTGCACTTAGGATGTTTTCTTTCCACATATGCATCTGAAACACATTGTAAAGATGCATAACTTATGATTTGCTAGGTTGAATGTTTTCTTTTGCCGTCATTTTCCTTTTTTTTTGTGCACAATAGCTGTGAAAATACCCTGCCTGCACTTTGCTGATTAGGAACACTGTATTTAAGGAACTCTTTTTAGATTCAGTAGTGATGGCAGAAATGCAACGATTGGAAGATTAAATCATTTGGAACAATTTCTCCCAAAAAAGATTCTTAAGATCTTGTGGAACATTTAAAACAAATCTGGACAGTGACATCTATGGAGTGATATTTCTGCCACCACGTTGCACACAAAACTTTCTAAGTTGAACACAAAAATTTCTAAGTTTTTTGCTCAAAAATTGTTTTTTTTGCTTTCAAAAACTTTTTTTTGCTTTCAAAAACGTTTTTTGCGTTTGCAAAACACATTTTTTCGCGTGCGTTGTGTCAAATCTCGCTTTTGTCCTATCTTTGATTTTGCTGACTACTTTGAGCGCGACTTAGCGTGATATGACTGCCACTGACATCGCCAAAAAGAAATTTGCGTGCGTTGTGTGTCATCTCACTTTATTCTCATCTTTGCTGAGTTAAGTTTCGGTTTGACGTCACCAAGCTGCCATCAAACAGCTGCTGATTGGTCCAGATTCTA
>JAUDJI010001614.1:0-10149 GCA_037389245.1 Oryzias sinensis
ATACCCAGTATTTAGTAATGAAAGTACCATGTAGTTGAGTGGAAATAGGGCTGACTTTCTTTTACAGTTACAGTTTCACTGTACTTAAGGGGTAGTTTCTGTGGTAAATTCATGGTAAATACCATGAAACGTGCAGCGAGTGCAGACCTAAAGGTCAAGGTACTTTATTTGTACTTACCTTGTTCTTACATGTGGTAAGTACCATAAAAGACACCTTTGCACCACATGTAAATACCCAGTAAGAATATTATAAATACCCAGTATGTACCACATAGGTATGAACCAAATAGTACCATATAAATACACAGTAAGTACCATGTAAGTACAGAGTAGACACAAAAAGTACCATGTAAGTACCCAGTAAAGTCCCATAGAAAGTACCATGTAAACACACTGTAAGTACCCAGTAAATTCCATAAAAAGTACCATGTAAGTACCCTGACAGTACCCAGTAGTTACACTATAAGTACCATGTAAATACCACTTAAGTACACTGTAAGTACTGTACTGTAAAAGAAAGCGTTACCAACGGCTTCTCAGGAACCGTAAGCAGATTGAGAACACTTGGGTTAAAGGCTGCAGGATTTACGTCAAACCACTCGGTCCACCGGACCGGGCCAAGGTTCTGGTTGTGAAAACCATGAAGGACTTTGAGAAGTGTCTTATTACGGCCGTCTGAAACAACATTTAGTAATAAATCAAAAACCAAATAATTTCAAGAAATATGACACCTGGATTCCTCGTCTGACGTCACCTGAATATCAGCAGAGTTCTGACATGCAGACAACGTGACCTCAACTTTCACCGCAGCTGATATCAGCTGAAGAAGGATATGGACCCGAATCTAATGTCTGCAGACATAACATAGAAGAGAACTATAAACTGTTATGAACCCAGAAGATCAGCTGTCATTCAGCAGAAGAAGAAATACCAACCTTGGACAATCGACAGATAATGAACCCTTTTTATTTTTCCTCTACAGCATTACTTTTATTATAAAAAAAAATATGAAAAAAAGTAAAACAAATGATAAATCACTTATTGAAAATTGTTAAAATGATTGACTTTTAATGATATGATTTCACTTGCTCCAAAAATTGATAAATTGATTCAAAAATATTTCCTAATGTAGCATAATTTTGCACATGTTTTTAACTTTTGATACTTGATGAAATTTTGATTTAAATTCCTGAAACAGTGTTGTGTCTACTTTACTGATATAGTATTATGTTTTAATCATATGAATGACTTTTATAAGTAACATAATCTACATATATTTCAGATGACTGATCTGCATTTGCTGTGTTGATTTCTAAAATAGTTATTTTTTACGGAATAATTAAGTAATTCATCTTTGGCATGTGCTTTATCGATACCTTATGATTTTTAATTCTGTCTGATAAAAGCTAGGAACCGGATATTGATAAATCGTGTAATGAAATGGTTATAGTATAACGGGGTGGGATTATATAAGTTCGCTTCCTTCCACTCCCTTTCAAGCAATATTTTTTGAATATGTCTAATTATCCTAATTATCCTAAGTTTGATTAGTTACTGTATGAATGTATAGCTGATGATTATATTGCTTTTGTGTATTATTTCTACTTAATTGCTTGAAATAAACCATTTCAAATCAAATCAAAATAAAAAAAATGAGAGTTATTGCAAGCCCTATATTGTTATTTGATGTACAAATGTATTCATTTGGATTGCATGTCCGTTCATTCCATAATAAAATACCAGAAATAACGTGTTTTGTCTGAAATATAATCAGACAGATTCTGAAAGTGAGATTTAACACTGAAAGAGTGTTTTGTGGGTTGTTGAGCATGACATGGAATGGAATCCAGCAGAAATGAAGAAACTCCACGCAAAAAGCACATCTGGTCCTGTCGATTCTTTCTAAAGTTGCTTCATTTAAGGTGACGCAAACTTACACTGGATTATTGTTGGTAATGATGTTCACTAACATCACAGCAAGTTTGCTGAAAAATGCCTGGAGAATATTAGAGATATTGACATTATAGTCTAATTCATCCCATCCAAAATATCACTTTTTTAAAAGTGTTTTTAAAGTAGCATTTTGTAAGGTTTACATATTACACACTGTAAATGGGGAGACACGAATTATTCTATAACTTTAATATCTCTAATATTCTCCAGTCATATTTCTTCAAACTTGTGATGTTAGTGAACAACATTATCAACCATAATCCAGTGAACTTTTTGTGTCACCTTTGAAAAAAGTGGTATTTTGGATGGTTCAAATGTTATACTATGACTATGAATGAGGAAGCCTGAATTGGTCTATTATGTCAATATCTTTACTTTTCTACAGTCAATTTTGATCAAACTTAATGTGATGTTAGTGAACAACATTATCAAGCATAATCCAGTGAAATTTTTGTGTCACCTTTAAAAAAAGTGATATTTTGGATGGTTCAAATGTTATACTATGACTATGTATGAGGGAGGATGAATTAGACTATATTGTCAATATCTCTAATATTCTCCAGTCATTTTTCAGCAAACTTGCTCTGATGTTAGTAAACATTATTACCAACAATAATCCAGTGTAATTTTTGCGTCACCTTAAATGAAGCAACTTTAGAAAGAGTTGACAGGACCAGATGTGCTTTTTGCGTGGAGTTTCTTCATTTCTGTTTGATTCCATTCCATGTCATGCTCAACAACCCACAAAACACTCTTTCAGTGTTAAATTTCACTTTCAGAATCTGTCTGATTGATTATATTTCAGACAAAACACGTTATTTCTGGTAGTTTATTATGGAATGAACAGACATGCAATCCAAATGAATCCATTTTTACATCAAATAACAATATAGGGCTTGCAATAATTCTCATTGATTTCAGAGTACAGTACATGTTATTTGATAATGGGTAACAGACAGTGACATGGGTGATATTAGCGCTTTATAACTTCTTTCCAGCTCGCTGGGCGTGTGTACCGTAAACTATGATGTAAACGTGCATGCAAAAAGTCAGTGACGGCTAGCGAGACTGACTTCGACTGACTTTGACTGCGCCATCGACCTGTTTTGTAGGGTCCACCATTCCTAAAGGACACCTGTACTTGATCGCAGCTTCAGAACGCCAGGCACTTAACAAATACATTTAATCCCTGGCAGCGGGTGTCATTCGTCCCTCATCTGCAGCTGGTGCCGGGTTCTTCTTTGTCGGTAAAAAGGATGGGACTCTCCGACCCTGCATAGATTACAGCGCGCTCAACAACATAACCATCAAGAACAGATATCCATTGCCGCTCTTGTCCTCTGTTTTTGACCAGCTCCAGCAGGCCCGGGTGTTCACCAAGCTCGATCTCCTGCCTATCTATAACGCCTATCATTTGCTCAGGATCAGAGAGGGGGACGAGTGGAAAACAGGGTTCAATACACCAAGAGGCCACTATGAACACCTGGTCATGCCCTTTGGAGTCACTAACGCCCCCGCCATTTTCAGGCCATGATCAATGATGTCCTCAGGGACTTCTTGGATCATTTCGTGTATGTTTATTTTGTATGTTTATTTGGATGACATCCTGATTTACTCCCCGGACCTGGACTCTGATGTCTCCCATGTCTCTGCAGTCCTCCAGCGACTTCTGAATAACCTCTACGTCAAGGCCGAAAAGAGTGAGTTCCACGTCACCACCGTTGCCTTCCTAGGCTTTGTTGTGTCCGCAGTGGCGGTAGAGATGGATCCAGCCAAGGTCAGCACCGTGAAGAACTGGCCGACACCTGACAGCCGTAAGAAGCTACAGAAATTCTTTGGCTTTGCGAACTTTTACAGACGCTTATCCGGGGTTTCAGCTCCATTGCAGCACCCCTCCATGCCCTCACGTCTCCACTGGTGAAGTACCGGTGAATGCCTGTGGCCGAGGCCGCTTTCCGGGCGCTGAAGCACCGCTTCACATCTTCTTCACATCCGCACCACTGCTCACTATGCCTGATCCTCACCGTCAGTTCATCGTGGAGGTGGACGCCTCCAATGTTAGGAGCTGTCCTGTCGCAGCGGTCGGAGCAGGATGGGAAGGTTCATCCCTGTCCGTTCCTGTCCCAGCTTCTCTCTCAGGCGGAGCGCAACTACGACATCAGCAATCGGGAGCTGTTGGCGGTCAAGGTGGCTCTGGAGGAGTGGCGGCACTGGCTGGAGGGGGCAGAGAACCCCTTCATTGTCTGGACAGATCACAGAAATCTTGAGTATATCAGGACTGCCAAGAGACTCAATGCTCGCCAGGCCCGATGGTGGCTCTTTTTTGATCGGTTCTCTTTCTCCCTCTCTTACAGGCCGGGGTCCAAGAACGTCAGGCTGGATGCCCTGTGCCTGTTGCCACAGAACCTGAACCTATTCTTCCACTGACTTGTGTGGTTGGAGCGGTTTCTTGGCAGATAGAATCTGAGGTAATGCAGGCTAACAGTGTGGTGCAAACGCCCAGTGGTTGCCCGAGGAATCGCCTATTTGTACCCCCGACACTGCGCTCTAGGGTGATCCACTGGGCCCACACCTCTCTGCTTTCCTTTTGTCCCTTAAGTAAGGCGGACCATGCACGCCATCTCTCGGAGGTTCTGGTGGCCTCGCATGGAGCCGGGGGTCCGGGAGTACGTTTCCGCCTGTTCAGTCTGTGCCAGGAACAAGTCTTCCACCAGTCGTTGCATGGGGCTCCTACAACCGCTTTCTGTTCCTTCCAGACCGTGGGCGGACATTTTCATGGACTTCGTCACCGGCCTTCCCGTCTAACGTGGACACACCACAGTTCTAATGGTCGTGGACAGGTTCTCCAAGATGGTCCGGTTCATCGCCCTGCCTAGACTGCCTTCAGCTAAAGACACGGCTGAAGTTATCATGAACCAGATTGTGAGATACCACGGTTTCCCGAAGGACATTGTGTCGGACCGGGGGCCTCAGTTCATATCCCAGTTCTGGAAGGAGTTCTGCAGGCTCATCGGTGCTACAGTCAGCTTGACCTCGGGATACCATCCTGAATCCAATGGCCAGACTGAACGCCTTAATCAGCAGCTGGAAACCAGCCTCCGGTGCTTGGTCTCTCAGAACCCCTCAACATGGAGCAGGCACTTGATCTGGGTTGAGTATGCACACAACACCCTGCCCACTTCGGCTACCAGCATCTCGCCCTTCAAGTGTGTCTTCGGATGCGAGCCTCCCCTGTCTGCGGCCTTGGAACCAGATGCTGCGGTTCCATCTGTCCACGCCCTGGTCCGCCGCTGCCATCGCGTCTGGGCGGCAGCCCGGCAGGTTCTGATTCGGCAACAGAACAGGGTCAAGGCGGCTGCTGACCGCCGGAGGAGTCCCGCCCCCACTTACCGTCCCGGTCAGAAGGTCTGGCTCTCAACCAAGGACCTCAACCTGCACGTTCCAAGCAGAAAGTTGGCTCCAAGATTCGTGGGTCCATTTCCCGTCACCAAGGTCGTCAACCCTGCAGCAATCCGCCTTCGGCTGCCCCGGTCCCTCCAGGTCCATCCCACGTTCCATGTCAGCAAGGTGAAGCCGGTGGTGGACAGTTCCCTGATGCCTCCCTCGGAGCCACCCCCTCTGCCCAGAATGGTGGGTGGGGGTCCGGTGTACACGGTGCAGAAGATTCTGGCTGTCCGGAAGCAGGGCCGGGGTCGCCAATTCCTAGTGGACTGGAAAGGTTACGGTCCGGAGGAGCGGCAGTGGATTCCGGAACGCTTTATTGTGGACAGGTCACTCCTGATGGATTTCTTTAGGTCTGGGGCTCCTGGACCGTCAGGAGTCGGTCCTTAAGGGGGGGGTTCTGTCATGTCTGGTCAAGCTTCCTGTTGTTTCGTGTGGGGTTTCCTGTTTTATTTTGAAAGTCTAACCTACCTCTTGTTCCAGATCTTCCCCCTTCCTGCTTTGTCTGTTCCCCACACCTGTGTCATCATGATCATCCCTGATCATTCCCACCTGTGCTTCCCCTCCTCATGTATTTATAGCCTGTGTTTCCCTTTGTCCTGTGCCTGTTTGTCACGTGCTATCACCTGTCAAAGCTAGCTCTTCTCTTGTGTCCAAGAATTAAAAACCTTCTCAAACTCTGCATCTGAGTCCAGTCCTGTGTTCTGCCTGTCAGACATTTTCCGATAATGTAATGTTTCAAAAGCAGTGTCAAAAAACAGCTGTAGAGATTTTACCATTCATCCTATTCTCTTTGGCAATTATTGGGACTTATTGGTACTTTGGACTCAGACTGGTGTTGGGGCTTTTGATTTAAGACTATAATCCTACTTCCAGGACATCACTGTTAATAGCTTAAAAATGTTTTTAACTCTTGATTTCTTTGTTTCTGTTTTATTTTAGTAGAGCAGAAACACTAAAGGTCTAATGCTGTGTTCCCACTGGCTGGCCATAAGGCCAACTGCTCCAACATCAGAGGGGCCAGAATACATTTTAAAACATATTAGGAGATGCACAGACTATTTTAAGAAAGTTTTTTTGAAAATGTTATCACTAATTTAAAACCAACACACTTTAAGGTGACATTTGCAAGAGCTCCTAATCCGCACTGTTTTCTAGGGTTTGTCTTTCTTGGGCTTAATTAACATTTACTGTATTATAGTAGTTGGATCCATGTCTTGGACAAAATTGCATAGAAAGTGCAAATATTTTCTAAAAAACCTCAGCCTCTGTGCCTTGTGCGTCCCTGTGTTGACCCTGCCTTGCATACAGGTACTTGTTAAGGACCATAACAACAATTAGTAACAGTAAAACACAGATATCTCTGCTCTCCAGTATAGATGAACTACTAACTAGGATCAATAACTTAGTTTGTGTGATTCTGTGTATAAACATTTCTGCTAATGATGTATTGGGCTCATTGGCCGTTCCTGGGCTATGGTGTTTGCTAGTGGACGCTACAGTGTGAAGATCTATCACAATCAGCCAGCCAATCTGCCAAAGCTATTCTTGAGATAAGGTGGGTCATGATCATTGACTGTATGGTCACGCTGCAAAAATCATGTTATTTCTATGGCACTATAATTAAAAAGACACCGTGTGACTTGAATTGATCTCCATCTGGAGCAATCCAGAAAAACATAAACACTTGGATTATAGTAGGTGAACTTGGCACATCAGCATTAGTTAATTTATGTTTAGCTAAAGCTAAGACGTTGGGGGGCCGTGGGGCGGTCCTGCTAGACCCCCAGACACTGACATGGTATTGCAGATAGAGGATTCCCTCTATCTGCAATACCATGTCAGTGTCTGGGGGTCCTGGGTACTGCTACCACTTCGGCCAGGGTCTTGGTGTGGGGAAGGCCGGGCACTCTCCCTCTCTAAACACTCTCTAAACACAAATAGTATGTGTGAAGATTTTTGGAGCCAACAGGTATGTTTGTAACACTTTAGTATGTGTGGACAGGCCCCGCCCCCTTTGACTAACATTTACACCAGACGGTAATGACGACATTCCTTCAGCATCTTGTTACTTAATGACTGCACCCCTCCAACACCTCTGTAATCATCCTCCACATTTCCTTAACTCCCCTTCTCCCCCTTTCTTCTGTGTCCTTACCCCCGGTCTCCTACATTTCTCCCTTTTTTGTCTTCTTCTTTTCTGCCCGGTCCAACAAAAAAAGGATACAAATGTAATTAATATAAATAAAGCCTAAATTGCAAAAGGGGTTTATACAAATACAAAACTTGTGCGTCAGAAGATCCAGAACCCCCTGCTGTAGCAGTGAAATATGTCTAACACAAGAAGCCTTTAGCTCCTATCTGTGAGCTCAGCTGTTGGACAGTACAAGTAAAAAAAAAAAAGTTGGACAATCATTTTTCAGATCATTCCAACACCACACAAATGCAGCATTTCTCTAAAAGTGCATTTTCCCCTGAGGGACATCAATCCATTAGTGCAATTTCCACTAAAGTGAGAACTAAAGCCACAGTTTTAAAATAAACACTCAAAAGTTTTCAGTTTTAAAATACATATTATTTTTCAATCAAAATTAAATCCCGTTTTTGTCCGGATTCCATGTTATTTCTTGAAGAAGATAATCCAAGAGGTGGGTCAGGCTGAAAGATGAAGAAGAGAAATGGAATCAGAAAAACGTAAAACCCAAACTAATCTTATGGATGTCAGCTCAATTTCTCTAAAAGTTGGCCAATGCAGTGTTTTTCAACCAGTAACCAGTGTGCCGTGGGAGATGGTCAGGTGTGCCGTGGGAAATTACCCTCATTTACTGATCTAAAAACAGACCGTGGAACAAGTGAACAAAACAACGAAGCTCAGAGAAGCGATCTCTGGCCGTTTGCGCACTACATCTCCCATGATGCATTGGGTTAAAGTGACAGCGTCTCACAGGAGTCCTTGTTGCTAAACGTCTTGAAACCACAACGAACACACATCAAACAGTTTTTAAATCTTCTAACAACTTTTATTACATCTTTTAGAAAAAAAAACAGCTGCAACTTCCAGCTTCTTTTGCCACAATTATCACAAAAATGTATGTGAGATTGCGGAGGGGCTCTAGATCAATGCAGACTATGAGTTTTCTATGTTTATTTATTTTTGGATGCTAGTGTGCTGTGGGATTTTTGTCAAGATTAAAGTGTGCCGCGGCTCAAAGAAGGTTGAAAAACACTGGGCTAATGGTCTAATGGGTAAGAGCGGGCAAAGACAGTTGTAATATAGCAGGGGTGAGTGGAGATAGGTTCAGGAGTGTCAGGAGTGCCTGTTATCCAGCTCACCTGTGGAAACAACAGAAAAGGCCTGAGGAGAGCAATGGCAAAAATAACCAGCAGAGTGAGACAGAGGAACAGGAAGATGTAAAATCACGCCACTGGCTTTGTCTATATCACAGTTACAAGTATTATACATACAGTGGTGGACAAAATTGTTGGTACCCCTCAGTAAAAGAAAGAAAGTCCACAATGCTCACTGAAATGGCTTGAAACGTTAAAAAGTAACAATAAATTACAATTTATTGAAAATGAAATATTCAAAATCTGCCTTTACCTTTTTTAATTTTGATTAACAGAATTATTAATAAAAAAAAACTAATGAATTAGGGCTGGACAAAAATGATGGTACCTCCATAAAAGACTGAGAACTAATTACCCAGGGGGTCATGATGAACTCAGGTATGTCCTTTAATTGACATTACAGCTGTTTTCAAACGGGAGACAAGGGAGACAAATAGTCACGTTGCTGTTTGGTGAAAAGGTGTACCACTCTGATCATGGACAACAGAAAGCCAAGGAGAGAATTGTCCCAGGACATTAGAAACAAAAGGTCACGGTGAGGGGGCTCGAGAGCCAGGTAAGGACCCAAATGCAGAGGCGGAGGCACACAGTTCAAGGGCAAGGGGGTTTAATGCAAAAACAAAAAGCGCTGCAGAGCAGGAATAACAAAAACTAAACTTACTGTGGCGTGGCTTGAAACATGGAACGTGAGCGTGGCAAAAAACATGGAACTAGGCACGAAGACAGGATGACAAAAACACCATGACAAAGCTAATGGACCAGCACACGAGGAAGGCAGAGACAAGACTTAAATACAGACAGGGCAGACAAGACACAGGTGAACACGATCAGGGCAGATGGGGACCAAAGGAATTAAACTCAAGAAACAAGACAAGACAGGAAACCTTTCAAAAACAAAACAGGAAACAGAAACAAACAAGACAGAACAAGAACTAAGACGAAAAACAAGACACAAAAAACTCGAAACATGACACAAAATTTATAGACAAACATTGTGAAGGTAAAGGTTATAAAACAATCTCTAAGCAGCTTGAAGTTCCTGTGACGACAGTGGCACATATTATTCAGAGGTTTAAGACCCATGGGACAGTAGCCAACCTCCCTGGACGTGGCCGGAAGAGGTAAATTGATGACAAATTGAGGAGACCGATAGTTCAAACTGTATCCAAAGAGCGCAGAACAACCTCCAAAGACATTATAAAGGTGAACTCCTAGATCAAGGTACATCATGACAGATTACACCATTCGTTGTTGTTTGAGCCAGAGTGGACTTCATGGGAGAAGACTAAGGAGGACATCACTGTTGAAAGGAAATCATAAAAAAGCCAGACTGGAATTTGCAAAAATGCATGTTGACAAGCCACAAAGCTTTTGGGAAAATGTCCTTTGGACAGATGAGACAAAACT
>JAUDJI010001615.1:0-10147 GCA_037389245.1 Oryzias sinensis
TGAGAGTTGATACAGGGGCGAGATGTATTTCATTTCATTTTCTGTGTAAAAAATGAAGAAGAAGAAAAAACGAGCGAACAAACACAATAAGAGGATGACCCAGAGTCTGTGTCTTGAAAGTTGATACAGGGGCGAGATGTAGTTCATTTCATTTCAATTTCTGTGTAAAAAAATGAAGAAGAAAAAAAAAAGCGAACAAACACGATGGAAACAATAAAAGCAAATTCAAACACACCAGTGCAGTTTTCAGAGTTTTATTTCATTCGGGCACGTCTGTATTTACACCACACAATGTCGATTTCAACTCTCGAAGACATCTCTAAATTACCGCTGGAGTTCGTCGTGTGTCAACCGAAAGGATGATTGGCGTACTCGAGCTTGCTCATCCATGTACATTAAGGTCATAGGCGGCGCTAAGGATGAACAAAGGCCGCAAAAGAACACTAAGAAGCAGGTCGAGGCCCCTGGCCCACAAGCGGGGAACAAGAGCGGTCGAGCCAGAGGGTCCTCGGCCCGACTCGAAAGCGCAGCGCGGGGGGCCGAAGCCGGGCCGCTACGAACCCTACGACTGGGATTCGGACTCAGACGGGGGACACGGAGACGGAGGGGGTCACGGTCGAGTCGGCCGCAAAACTCGCGCGGGCCGGCGATCCCATCCGCCGGGGGACGAAGCCCGTGAGCCTGATGCGGCAGCGGTGGAGCCCGAGGGACTATGGCACGACTCGGAAGGGCAGCGCGGGGTCCCGAAGCCGGGCCGCTACGAACCCTACGACTGGGATTCGGACTCAGACGGGGGAGACGGAGGGGGCCACGGTCCGCCGCGGGACGAAGCCCTCGAGCCTGATGCGGCAGCGGTCGAGCCCGAGGGTCCTCGGCACGACTCGGAAGGGCAGGGCGGGGGAGAAGGAGACACAGGGGGCCACGGTCAGGTAGGCCGTGAAACTCTCGAGGACAGGCGATCCGATCCGCCGCGGGACGAGGCCCACGAGCCTGACGATGGAGCGGTCGAGCCCGGGGGTCCTCAGCACGAATTGGAAGGGCAGGGCAGAGGCGACGAACCCTCCGATTGGGATTTGTACGAGTGTGAAACGGACGTGGACGAGCTCGATGGTTCTCAAAGTGAAACGGAAGAACAGCACCGGGGCCCCAGGTCATCGGGCGAGGAAGACGTTGAGGAAGCCGTTGAGGAAGACGCCGAGGAAGACATAGAGGAAGAACCAGCCGCGGAGAGCGCGAGCGTGTACCCGGATACATTTTCCTCCAAGAACGGTGAAATAAAGTGGTCAGCGAACGAGCGTGATCGGTCGAGCGTCCGGGCGTCCCCTCCTCACCAGGCCTCAGGGCCTACCACTGAGGCGAAGGAGGGGGCTCGAGACATCCTGTCTTCTTTTCTTTTGTTTTTCACTCCAAATGTAGAAAGACTGATTTTGATAGCTACCAACCGCCATAGCGCCGATAAGGCCCACGCCTTAAAGACTCCGAAACCCATGGACGAGATTGAACTGAGGGCCTACGTGGGACTGCTGATCTTGGCCGGGGTGTACAGGTCTCGAGGCGAAGCGTTGGTGAGCCTGTGGGAGCCCGAGTGCGGACGACCGATCTTCGGGGCAACCATGTCCCTGAGAAGCTTTTACCAGCGCTCTGCGACGCTCAGGTTCGACGATCGAAGCACGAGAGCCTCTAGGAGCGCTTTGGACAGATTGGCCGCAGTCAGAGAGGTGTGGGAAGAGTGGTGCGATCGGCTGCCCAGGCTTTACGACATCGGACCCGAGGTGACTGTGGACGAACGAATGGTTCCTTTCAAAGGTGCGGTTTCAGCCTCCCTTTTTACTGTTCTCAGGGTATCCTTGACGTATTCGCGTCTGTCTTAACTCTTCCTTTTGTTTTTCTTTCTCTACGCAGGACGTTGTTCTTTCAGACAGTACATTCCCAGCAAGCCTACCAAGTACGGCCTCAAACTATGGGTCGCTTGCGACGCAAGGACGAGCTACGCTTGGAGGGTCCAACCGTACATGGGCAAGCTGGCTTCGGGTGCTCGAGAGACAAACCTTGCGTCCCGAGTGGTTTCGGATCTCACCCGGGGACTGGAGCACCGTAACGTCACGTGCGACAATTTCTTCACTTCGTACGCGCTCGCCACCGAGCTCCTGAAACGGAACATCACCCTGCTCGGTACGATCAAAAGCAACAAACCCGAACTGCCTCCGGAGCTCGCGTCGGCCCGCGGACGAGAAGCACTCTCCTCCAGGTTCGCCTTTACGGACTGTGCCGCGGCCGTTTCCTACGTGCCCAAAAAGAACAAAAACGTCCTGCTCCTTAGCACGAAGCATTCGAGGGTCGAAATATGCCACGAACGCAGGGACAAAAAACCAGAGATGATCTTGGATTACAATAAAACCAAGGGCGGCGTGGACAACCTGGACAAACTGCTGGCCACGTACAGCTGCAGGAGAATGACCAAGCGCTGGCCCTTGGCCATGTTCCACAACATGATCGACATGTCGGCGTACAATGCGTACGTGATATGGAGGGAAATGCACCCGGACTGGATGCCGTGGAACCGCAACCGAAGGAGAATCTTCCTCGAGCAGCTGGGCAAAGATCTCGTCAGACCGCTCGTACTTCGCAGGAAGCGAGTTCCTCGCGCAAGGCCGGCCTACGATCTAATGGTCAGCATGCAAGAAGCCGGCGGGACGAGCACGCCCAGCGAGGGCAAAAGAAAACGATGTCAGATATGCCCGCGCTCCAAAGACACAAAGACGCAGATCTCCTGCAAGAGCTGCGGAAAGAGCATCTGCAGAGGCTGCACTGTCCCCTTTTGCCCCCTTTGCTCCGAGCGCCAGCGAAGGGACGCCGACACAGACGCTTCCCAGTGAAAGGGATCGGGCTGTCTGGTAGCGCGACCTAATGCCTCGCTTCACACCCGAGTAACCGAAAATCTGGTCTGTTTTGAAACAGCGCATCCGAGAGTCTGTCCTCTGTGCCGCACTGTGTGTCCTCTGAAAATAAAGCTGAGAACTGCTGTCGTACAAAGGTGTCTGTGTGCGCGTGTGTCTGTGGGAACTTTGAGATGCAAAACTGTTGAAAGGGTTTGAGGGGTCTACAAGAAGGTACGGATCTTTCGATCGAACGTGTTCGTTTCACAAAGAAAGGCCGCCAAACAGGGCTGGTGTGAGCTCGCAAACCCTCTCAGCGCCTACAGGCCAACTCTGACTCCAAGTCAGCAGGGGTTCTACGATTTACGGGGAGAGAATTGGCCTGCCAGCTCTGATGCTCGGCGTCCTCGAGGTTGCTCCACATTCAGAATGCTGGTGTCCGTAAAGTTTTTTTTTTTTTTCCCCCCTCTCGAGCTTTCAGAATTACATGTGGAGCCAGCTTGGGGAGGGAACCGCAACAGCCAAAAGCTCAGCGGAATGGAGAAAGAGTTGGCCTTCTAGCACTAAATCTCTTATTGTTTTTGCAAATGAGCTCTCCACCTCATGCTACTGTGAATGTCGTGTGAGGTTTTCACTAGATGTAAAATAAAAAACAGAGCAAAAAATCCAAAAGAACCCAAAAATTATTGTAATTGTTTTATTTTTTTTATTTTTTGCATGATGATTTTTTTTGTTGTGACTCGGGGATGCCTTCTGATGCAGAAGGCTCATCGCGTTGGCCAGCCTTCGCGATCAGGTCTGCGCCCTGGAAACAAGACGCATGTCTGCCACATGGCTGCTTGTTCGGGGATAGGATCGGCCTGCAAGATCCTCTCACCAACGACACGCTTCAGCTTGCCTCTGACACAGCGCGCTGTGGTGTGATTCACAAAGCCACACATCAAACCCTTCTCATAGAGCTTCATGTGCTGTCAGATTGGAGGTGATCGGCCTGCTCTGGGGCTGGGCTCCCTTGATGTTGCTACACATTTGGAACGTTGCATTCAGAAAGAGTTTTTCTCACTCGAGCTGTCAGAGATACAAGCGGAGCCAGCCCGAAGAGGGAACAGAAACGGGCCACAGCTCAACGGTCTGCCTGCGGGCCGCTCTCAGACAAAGCACGATCCAGCCTGCCCTCAGTCGCTCCCTCTGCATGATCCAGCCTGCCTCTCATTTCCTCCCCTGCAGGCGTGTGTGCCTCAGACGCAAAAGGCTCCAGCCTTCCTCTGCGTCGGCCCCCCCTTGACACGACCCTCCGTGTCTTTACTCCACACAGAGCCGCTAGTGATTTTTGCTTCACACAAACCGAGCCTTTTCGTCAAGCTTCATGTGCTGACGGAGGGGACAGGGTCCGCCTGCGGGCTGCGCTGCAGCTCCAGTGAAGTTGCTTCAAAGTCAGAACGCTTGTGTTCGGAAAGGGTTTTCTCAATCCGGCTGTCAGAATTACATCCTGAGGCAGCCCGGAGAGGGAACAGAAATGGCCCAGAGCTCAGCAGACTGAATAGAATGTCGGTCTTAGACCTCTCCGCCTGAAGCTATTGGGAATGTTCTTTGAGGTTTTCAATGAGTGTGAAATAAAAAAAAAAATAAAATAAAAAAACAAACGGGACAGAAAATCCAAATGAAAACAGAAATTTTTTGTTTTTGTATGACTTCTTCCAGCCTGCCTCCTGCCTCTGAGTCGCCCCTCCCTGACACAGAGCTCTGTGGCGTGTGACTCGTCTGAGAGGAAGCCTCCCGCCTGCCTCCTGAGCGGGCTTCTCCTGACAGAAGCAGAGCTCCGAGGCTGTGCGGCTCTGGTTGCAAAAAGGCTCCAGCCTGCCTCTGAGCGGGCTCCCCTCGACAGGACGCACAGCTCCGTGGCGTGTGACTCGTCTCGGCCAAAGGTTGCAGCCTGCCCCTGAGTCTGCCTCTCCTGACAGACGCAGGGCTGCCTGGCCTGTGGGTCGTTTTTGGAAAGGTTTTTTTTTTCTCTCTCGAGCGGCCAGAATTACATGCGGGGCCAGATCGGGGAGTGAACCGAAACGGCCCAGAGCTCAGCAGAACGAAGAGAAAGAGTTGGCCTTCAAGCACCAAATCTAAAGCTATTCTGAATGTTCTGTGAGGTTTGCGATGGGTGTGAAATAAAAGAAAAAAAAACAAACGGGACAGAAAATCCAAACGAACACAGAGATTGTTTGTTTTTGTATGACTTTTTTATTTCAACCCAGGGATAGCTCAGCGAAATGGAGAAAGAGTTGGCTTTCCAGCCCCACACCTGAAGCAATTGCAGCCCGCAGAGCTCAGTGGAGTGTGACTCTTCTGAGAGGAACCCAGATTTTTGTTTGTTCTTGTGGGCATACAACGGGGAACAGAGATGCTTCAGAGCAGGCTCAGAGACCCCGCCGAGCTTTGGAGAGCGATAAAAAGAAATGAAAAGCAAAAGAAGCTGTGCTTTTTTTTTAAAAAAAAAAACGGTGCTTAGAAAGGCGACTGGTAGTGGTGCGAAACACTTTCGGTGCTGCTGTTAGATACCGCACTCTTCATTCTGTTTCTGAGTCTGACCATCGGAGTCCTCACTGTCCCCAGCCACGCATTTGAGAGGGAAATACCGCCGCCCCTCACTACGGCACGCTGCCCCGCGAGTAAATCCCACGGTCGAACAGTCAGGGGAAGAGCCTCGGGATTTACATTTAGGGCTGACCCAGGCTGGAAACCAAAAGGGCCCAGAACTCCGTCACGAGAGGAGAGGGTTGGCGTTCGAGCAATAAGTTCAGAAGCTATCGCAAACATTGTGTGTGGTTTTCACTGGCTGTGGAATAAAACAATAACAAAACGAATAAAAAAGCCACAAAGACACCCAGAATTGGTTTTGCGTGGTGATTTTTTTTTATTACAGCATGACTTGGAGACGCTCTCATAGACAATAAAATGGAAAAATACAAAATACAAAAGATTTGTCCAGTGAACCACTCAGATGTTCCTAGTCAACGCCTCCGTCGCTTGTCAAGTCTCTCAGAGCAGACTGACCTGGAGGTCAGCCGTTTGCGCGAACGGCCCATCCCTCCCAGTCCAGAAGTCCTCACTTCGTGCCGAGTTTCACCTGCGCGAGACTGGGTCGAAGGCCACGTTCTCATCTCCAGAGCGGCGCGACCGTCGGCCTTGCGCAAGACGCTCACCGCGCGGGCCAACCTTCGCGATCTCATAGGCGCCCTGGACGCGTCCTCCCCCTTGACCACAGTCATGGCCACGGCGTAGTCCCGTTTCAGGCTTTCGACGGTGAACGCATCATGACCGTGCAGTCTGTTGAACACCTCGCAGGCTTCCAGCCACTCCCAATCCGGTTCCAGCTCGACGACGGGCCGGCGGGTGCCGTCTTCCTCCCTCAGCAGAATTCGTTCCTGGTGGTACACGGTTCGCGTGGCGCAGAAGGAGCTCGCGTTTTTCACCGGCAGGCCCGAGTACTCCGGCGAGTAGACGCTCAAGCGAGGCCCGTGAAAAGTGTCCGCCGGGCCTCTCTCGGACTCCCTCTCGTGCAGAGGGTCCAGAGATCCCCGCGGCGGGTCGTCTCCCCTGAGCCTGAAGGCTCTCGCCACCAGCCCTCCGTAGTACAAGGGGGCAGTGCAGCGAAAGAGCTGTCCCCCGATGGCGCATTTGTTGAACGAGAGCTCGTTCAGAGGATCCACTCCCGCCGTCGCCTCGAGTATCAGGGAGCGAACCGGGTCGTCGCCGAAGTCCAGGGAAAACACCAGTCTAGCGCTCCGATCCATATCCTCGTCCCCGTCGGCCTGCGCGGTCCCGAACGCGTTGGTCTTTTCGACCGTTTCGTTGTCATAGGCGTCCATCATCGCTTCGCCCAGCTGGTTCCAGAAGCCCCGGTGTGCCTCGGGCGCGTACAGAGCCAGCATGTCGTAGACCGCTTCGAGAGAAAGGGTGACGGAGCTCACCTTTTTGGGCCGAGCGTGTCCGCGCCTGCCCTGCTGCGTGTTCTGAGAGGGGGCGCATTTGTACGAGCAGAGCCTGCGGCTCCTGGGACCCGTCCCGCCACGTTCGGGAAACGTGCAGGTCGAGCAAAGCTGGAGCATTTCGTGAGCGGCGTCGTTGCCGCCTCTAAATTCGGGGCCTGAAAAACTCAAAGAATCGACGCCCGAAATGCACATCTGACCGTCCTTCACGGTGGTCTTCAGGCCCTTTTCCCGCACCTGACAAAGAAGGCGGCCCAGCGCCTTGCACGCGAAGCGTCCCTGCGCGTCCAGCACGCGGGGGCAAATGTCCGGCAGGCAGGCGGCCGCGCAGAGCTTGAACGCCGCGTTGGTCTCCAGGCAGATCTGTCCGAAAGACAGCCTGTCTAGGGCCCTCAGTCTGTTCCTGTTCAGCTGCGTCCAGAAGCCGCGGAGGTCCGGGAAGCTCCTCTCGTCTGGCACCTCCGTCCACGGAGGGACCCACACGTCGAACACAAAGTGGCAGGCCAGTTTCATGGCCTCGGCGAAGACCAGCTGGTTTATGCAGAAGGACACCCGTCTGCTCAAGGCTCCCGCGCACACGACGTGACTGGCGTACATGGCCTCGACGCAGGCGTCTCTGGCCGCGTCGAACCTCCTGTCGAACTGCATGATCTCGGACTCGGCGATCATGGTGGCCGACTGCACCAGGTTCTGCCTGTACAGGCAGACGGCAGCCACCTTGTCCATGGATCGCTTCTCCACTGTGTCCTGCAGCTGTTTCGAGCTGCGCGTCCGAGTCACGTGCGCCGAGAACTCGGATTCCATGATCACGCAGCGGTCAGCCCAGGCGTCGCTCACGAACCCCAGGGTGTTGGTGTTCCACACGAACCCGCAGTTGTGCACCGCATGATACCTCACGGTGTCCACCTTTCCGCTGCACGCGTCCTTGCCCACCACGTCGCTCTCCAAGACGCTGGTGTCCAGCAGGTTCTTGAACGTGTTGGGTATCACGCTGGACTCCTTGTCCAGGGCCTTTAGGTTTTTCTCGTGGGTGATGTGAGCGTCGTCTATCATCACCACGCAAGCTTTCCTCTGTTGCTTGTACTTGAAAGCTTGCGGGGTGAAGGACGTGAGCGTCTCTATGCAGCCCTTCACCTGCCTGAACTGGCAGTTCAGCACGTTGTTGGCGTAGCTCTTGCCCTCCCCGGGCCCGGTGACGTTGAACAGCATGATCCGTTCGATCGTGTACCTGGGCGCGGTGTTGGTCACCACGTAGTTGAAGGTGGTGGAGGCCTGAAATAGCCTGCCCACCTGGAGGCTGTCAGAGAACATGTAGCGCACCAGCGCGTGGTCGTAGACCTTCACCGGGTTCAGCGAGCGCGGGTCCTCGGCGTAGTCGTCGTAGTAGTCCTCAGCCGGGAGCCCCAGGCACAGCTCCTCGTGTATGTCGGGGAGAGCGCACCCGAGAGACAGGCGCGAGTTGAGCATCCCTTCTCCCATCAGGTCCCGGAGCCCCGCGTACAGCGCCTCGGCGTGCGAGGAACGGCGCTTCGCGAGGATGTCGAAGACCATGTTGGCTATGCTCTCGAAGTGCCTGTGTCCTCCGTATTTCGTCTTCATGTCCTTGCTCAGGCGTTCGAGTTTTCCCAGGTGAGGGTACAGGTGCGCAAAGTAATGGTTGTAGTCGCACCTGCTCACGGAGAAGGGGTGCTGCTCGCACACGTTGTAGAAGCACGCGTACGCAGTCTGACAGTCTTCCCGGCACCTCCTCCCTCGACGATCCTGGTCCACGGCCGGGCCTGGATGGGGGCAGGGGCAGTGGCAGCGGCCGCCCGTCAACAGCCGAGCGAGGTGCCGGGTCCTGCGGTTGGCCCTGATCTCTCGCAGCGCTCTCGAGATGCGAGGCTTCGTCACCGGCATGTGCCTGTGGAGCATGGAGTTCAGGAAGGCGTCGGGCTTGTCCCTGTCTATCAGCCTTTCGATCGAGTACCTAAACACCAGGAGCCTACCCACGCAGACTTGGGGCGCTGTCCCGCCCGCGAGGGCTCGCGTGAAGGCTCTCACCTCCTCCAAGAATCTTGCGTCGTTTGGGATGCTCGAGCTGTACCTCTGCACCACTTTGTGCCTTCTCCAGTTGTCCTCTGTGAGCCTCGAGACCAGGCGCTCGAAGAGTTCCTTGCCTTGGTCCCGACTCTCGGTGTCCGTGATCCTCCCTATCGCCTCGGCCAGGGACTTAAGCGTCAGACCGGTGATCGCCTCGGGCAGCGCGGTCGTCTGCTTTCCACCCTGGCAGGCGGGCACGTACATCGAGCCCTGCAGTTCCTTGACCTTTTTCCGATCTATCTTGTCGGGGTTCAGCGTATCACTGCGAATGTCTAACCACTCGAACGCAGGGTTCAGTTCTCCCTTGGGGTCTCTCATGACGATCATAGCGTTGTTCAGCGACACAGCTTTCTGCCTGACGAGCTGAAGTCTCATGAAGGCGTTGTAGGCCTCCTCTCCAAGCTCGTAGTCGATGGCGGTCCAGTCGTGTGGCTCCTCGTCGCCGTCATCGCCCTCGTCAGGCTCGCTGTCCACACTGGTGTCGGAAGGCTCGTCTCCGCTCGCCCCGGGACTGCGGAACACGCTCGCGTCCGCCTCCACGAAACGCAGTAGACCACCGCCGTAAACGCACTCGGCCGGGTCACCGTCCTCGCGACCGCGACGTTTCCCCGACTCACGTCCAGCGGCCACAAAGCTAGAAATTCCGGGAGAGTCGCCCCCGTTCATGTCCAACACGAAACAGAAAAGCCTTCCGTGCGCAAAGTCCTCCCTGACGGGGGCCGACATGCTCGAAAAGTCCGGGTCCTCCAAGGTCAACTGGAGGACTTGTCCTTTGCAGCAATAGGTGAGGTAGAAGAGCAGCTGCACCAAAGACCTTTCGCAGGGCGGCAGAGCCCGAAAAGCCAGCTCGACTGTCTCGTCGTCGTGCAGCATTTCGGTGTCCAACGCGAGGAACAGAGCTCTCCTGTCGGTGGGGAGTTCCACCATTCGCACCACGGCGGTGTTAGATTCCCTGTGGGGCAACGCCGCTCGCTCCTTCTGCGGGGCCTTTTTGTCAGACTCCATGCTCTTGGTGTGCGCAAACCTGCTGCCAACACTACATCTGGATCTGCGCGTGGCTCACTCACTCACGAGCTCATCGGTAGGCTGGCCAAGTGAGCAGTCGGACTTCATCTGAGGCGGTGGGAAACACTCTGAGTCTGGAGGCAGGGCATCCCCGTCAGATTTTGCTGTGGGTTGGACACTTTCAGAGGCGGCCTCTGGCTC
>JAUDJI010001616.1:0-10145 GCA_037389245.1 Oryzias sinensis
TTGGGTTGAAAACCAGTGTTTACCTTTGTTTAGATTAGGCCAAAAGGGGACATTTTGAGTATATTTTAGGGTAAGTGGAGTAATTTAATTTTATACATTTTTTAGACTTACTGGAGTCTAGCCGAATCTTCATGCTGGCTATCGTCATCGGCATCACTAGACCTACTACTTTCTGCTATACTATATCCTCCTCACTTTCGCAAAAGGGTTCGAATCGATACGGTTGCAAAAGTGACTCATCATCATGATAATCTCCGCAACTTTCCTCTTCATCTTTCTGTTCATCTGATGATAAATCGCTAATAGAGACGGTAGCATCACTCTGTGCTTCGCTATCGGTGCTAGCCATGTTGTCTGCCTTGTCTTCCTTTCGTTACGTCACAAACAGGGGGGCGAGAATTCGGCGGAATGCGTGAAGCCGGCGGCCGTCCTCGTTGTTTATATTGCGTTTTTCGCTATTTATTCTTTTTCGAAAAATATTAAAAACAATCGCAACATGAAATAGAGACTATTTACTATATTTTGGCTTATTAAAATAGACCATGTCACCCACACTTTAAGTCATAGTTTAAAGCTGAAATAAAGAATTTTGTGAGTTGAATATCAGTTTTCCACACCTCACAACAGGTGTTCCCATTAAAATTTCACATTTTAGTTTAAAAAATGGGATAATGTTGTCATAATCATGAAATTAAGGCAAAAAGCAAATGTCATAATTATTTGTAGCTTTTGTTGTTGAATCCTATATTACAAGACACACAAAAGTATCACCTGGATTTGAAATGTTGAATGGCGGGAACAGAGTAAGTTTCTGTGTTTCTTCTTTTGGCAACTTTACATTATTTAGATGTCAAAAGTTTCAAAATTATTTTCTTTTTAAATTCAGTTTAACACAGCATCCATTTGCTGCATTTATACATGGAAAATTTGGCCTGAATCAGCTCTGGTCTTAGTAAAATAGAAAGATTTCTGAAAGAGTGACTATGTTGCAAATAAATTAAATAAAATTGTTGTCCTATTTAGAACTGTAAACAGCATAAAATGCTTTAAGCAAAACCATATTCAATAACTAAGTAAAATCCAATCAGCATCTCAAGAGAAGTGTTTTAAATGTCATTCTGTACACCTCTATTCCTTCTTAAGAACAGATGTGGTCTGGCCTCCTCAAACTAAACCCCTTCCAGAAGCAGGCTGTACCTGTGAGATAATAGGAAGCTGTGTAAAGATAAATGCAGGAGCTGCAAACAAATAGATTTTTCATTTGGAAGTCAAACACACTTTCACCACTGCTTTTTGTTCTCCTGGTGAAAACATTCCAACACTTTAACTCATATACCGGTACCCATTATTATACCATCAAATGACAATTATCACATTAGTAACTATAGGCATTCACTTGAAAATCCTGCATTCTCTAGTCCTGCTGACTTGATTTAAATGGACAGGAAATGTAAAAATATTCACATTATCTTTTACTTTGGAGCGCTATAAATATCCAGTTAGACAAGCGACTCGTTTGCAGCCATCGAATGGCACTGAAATTAAAACACAAAGATCAGTCCTTGGCCATTTCAATATAGTGAGAAGCTCTTGAGGAAACACAACTTTTGTCATTTTGCTTTTACCTAAACAAACACGGTCTTGTGTGTACCACTGAGGCAAAGTCAGATAAATACTCTGTTCAGCCAAGTTTAATAGTGAATGAAAGGGCTTGGTTTTGAAAAGAGCAGCTCATACATTAAAGGGAAAATGGTTGATTCACAGACTGGATCATGTCATACACATTGCATATATGTGATTGTTGGCTATACCTGGATTTATAGTTCTACATAAAACCTACTCTGAAACAAATATATAAACCCAACACTTGTGTTTTTGCTTCTATTTGTCATGAAATAACCTCAAACAACCATTCAGCTCAAATATTGTTCACAAATCTGTCTATATGTATAACTTTGAGCACCTCACAGGTGCACCATAGACAAGCCACAATGAAAGGCCACTCTGAAACATGCCAGCTTTTTTCTTTTGTTTTGTTTGTTTGTTTGTTTTTTTTTTGGGGGGGGGGGGTCTGGGCACTAAGAAAATCGGTGTGTATCTGGTGTGACAACCATTTACTCAACACATGGTGACGGTGGTGTTATGGTATGGGCAGGCATTTGTTATGGATGAAGACAGGTGCATTTTATTGATGACATTAATTGATGATAATCCATAGAGATACTGGGATGTGATCCTGAGGCCCATTGTTGTGCCATACATTCAAGAACCTCACCTCATATTGCAGGATGACAATCCACAGCCTCATGTTGCAAGGATCTGTACACAATTCTTAAAAGCTGAAAACATACCAGTTCCTGCGTGGCCATAAGATGGCGTTTTCCAGTTCCTGTCAATGAAACTGGCAGGAACACTTGAATGGCACAGACATTAAAGAGGAGAGGACCAACACTCGACAGGCCACAATCGACAACCTGGTTAACTTCATGTGAAGCAGGTGTGTTGCACTGCATGAGGTAAATGTTGGTCACATTAGAAACTGGCGGTTTTTCTGAGTCCCCAGACCCCCCCCCCCTCCATTAAACAATAAGGCAAGGTTCAGAATGATCTTTTATTGTGGCCTCTAAGGCACACCTGTGCAAAAACCCTCTGTCTATTACGCATCTTGATATGGCACACCTGTGAGGTGGGATGGATTATCACAGCATAGTAGAAGTGCTCACTATCACAGATAGTTATTTGTAAGCAATATTTGAGAGAAATTGTGATTTTGTGTTTGTAGAAAATGTTTCAGATCTTTGAGTTCTCATGACCAATGGGAGTGTATATATTTTTGTTTAGTATACACAAAGCTCATTTGCATTCATTTAGAGCATTGATTTTGTATAAATAACCCTTTTTAGAGCAGCCCTGACCAACAGTAGAGGGCAGCTTGAGTTATGTTGCAGTAGTTAGCCCTAATGTAATGAAATATACACAGTATATGAAGAAGTGAATCCACACATGTTGCCACAGTGTAGTTGAAAATAAGTTGTAACAAAGGCAACACTACCTCATAGAAGCTTTTTTTTTAAAACAAGGCTTAGGGACTTTCTGCTGAAATGCGTCTCTCCCTATGGTATAAGAGCGCATGCTACAGCTCCTCTTTGATGGCACATGTCGATTCAAAGCTGAACCAACTGTCCATAAGGGGAGAGGTTGCAAAGTGTAATGTCATAGATTCCCATGTCTGTTTAAAATTCCAGTTACTCTCCAAATCCTGTCAGTGACATTCTGCTCACAGCAGTCCTGTCTAATTAGACGGACACACAAAGAAAAACAAAATCTCCAGTGTTTTTGTCTTTTTTTCTAGCACTTTGTACATGTCCTCCACCTTACAGTGCCTGAGGTTTTCTCTCTCCTTGCACCCCAGCCTGCTGGATCACAGAAAGATAGTGCATTTGCTATGTCATGATGTTTAAACACTTGCAGTGAGGAATAGTTTTTTTTTTTTTGTTCTCAGAAATGATAAGAATTGCATCATGCTTGTTCCTTTACACATGCAGTTTGGGTGCAGATATTTGGGTTAGAACTGCTTTATTTTCCTGCAGTTTTTCCTGCTGTATCCAATATTCTATGCATTAAAAGACAACAAGATGAATTCAGAGCTATCTGAGGGTTTTCCATTAAATTATTAATACAATGTTCAGTGTATGAGAATGAAACGTGTACTATAAAATCTAAAGATTTCTGTAAGGTTCATCTAGTAAAATTGTTGTCATTTATGTTTCTTTTTTCCAATCTATAGTCTATATGTTTGCCTGCATGTTTGTCTTCTGCTTTTGAGGAGGATCAATATATAGTGAGGTGTCATTTCAGCTCCATGTTTATTTCCTCCATCGACTTCAAGGATTTGCGATGAGCTTCGCCTGGTGTCATTATCCATAAAGGCTCATGTGCATAGATGCACAGATGTGGATGTATGTTTTTCCGCACACTCTGTCAGGCACTCACACCATTTTTTACCACCCCAGCTAGCACAGCTGTGCCAGCAAACCACTTCCTAACACAACTTTCCAAAATACCAGCTGCCCCAACGCTTGGTCCAGCTTTCCCAGTGAGCCATGTTCATTTATAAAAGAATCTTTGTGACAGAATGCTGAGCTTTCTGCAAAAACACACACAGGTTTTTACATGTATTGTCCCATATGGGCATCTGTTGCACTGGTAACTTCCCAGCATCGTGACTGTGCGTCAGCTGTGCTGATTCTATCTATACGACTGCCACCTGGATGCGCACCACAATCCTGATTGGACTCTTTTAATAGGAAAATCCAGTCTTCAGATCGCTTCACATCGTCATATTTATCTGCCAACTTTAGAAAATACGAATAAAAAGGCTCTGCTAATTAGTAAAATGACAATACAGAGGGATTTGTCAGAACCTGCACCTGGAGTATTTTTGTTTCTTTTCGGTCATGATTTATTAGTCATCTTAGATGTCCTTCCCTAAAGGATCAAATATATTTAGAAAGTACTGCAGATGGATAAATGTTTTGTTTCGGTGTTAGTCATGTTTCAAGCTTGCCTTGTTTGCAGTGAATTGGGGGGTCTGTCTTATGATCTGCATCAGATGAGGATATAAATCATTAAACACTAGCAGTTTTTTTGCCGTCTTCGAATTGACCTTATGCAATATTGCAAAAATCCTGTCTTTAAACTCTGATTTTCTACATTGCAATTTTGATTTAAACTATTGTCCTTTACTGTCATTTGTTTTTGTTCTCCAGCTTGACCTCCCCGTCTCTCCTCCTGATCACATTAATTGAAATTGTCTCACTTCATTAAAGCCGTTTTCCAAAAGCAGAACATATCGCTCTCATTTTCTCACCATGTTTAATTATTAACTCCAGTTCATATCCAGACTTCAACCTTTCAGTAACTAACAGTGTCTTCAGACTGGAAAGGTCCGTTGGTCCAGGCCACGACCGCTTCATTTGGTCCAGATCAACTTTCCTGACTTTCCTGTTTCAAACCAGTTTGTAAACAAACCATGGGAATAAAGAACTCTTCAGTCATTGGCCAGGAATTACGGGGGCGAGGCAACGCAATGAAAGAGAGTAATGGAAGTTCCATGCTTTGCAATCCTTGGCATGATAGTTAATTTATTCAAACTTTAGATTTTACTCTGAACACAGAGTTGAATGAGGCTGAGTAATCTCAGAGCGAACCACAGCTCAGTCCTATTGGAAACGAACTGTGACCACCTCGAAAGATGGGTCTGAGAGCGATTCCTGGTCCTGGACCGGGATCCAAATGTGTGCAGACTGTGCACCAAAAAACTGCATCGGGCTTGTGATCTCATGATTTATATCAGCACTTTCTGGCAGACAAACACGTTGTAACTAATGTCCATACTGAAGTTTTATAAGGTTTTGTTTATTTATTTTTGTAGTCATATACGTTTTTCTATTAAAGCTTTTTTCTCTTTGTCAGCCCCATCCATAACTTCTAACCTGAGATAAATGAACTGCTTGACGGAAAAGGCTCCATCAAAATTGCTTCTGCTTTAAATGATTGATGTTCTTTAAGACACAAATCAGAAATACCAAACAGAGAGAAAAATAAGATACATAATGTTTGGTTCTGTTGGGAAGCTGGAGTAACTTCCTCCTGTCACTGAGCTCCGGTGAGTGGAATGACTTCTCTCCATCATGCAATTTACCATCAACAGACAGGGAACTAGGCATTAGTGGTATGACCATTGAGCTCACTGACAGGCAATGAGCTGGCTCATATAGCTGAAGTTGTGGCCTAACTGAGTGCTCAGCAGCTGTCAGGAAACAGTGCTCTTATCATGATAAGTGCCCTCAGGATGTTGTAGACCATTACAGACTGCTAACAGTAGTTTGGAGCTCATCAAAGAAGTGAAATCAGTTCAGCAAAGTAAAAAAACAAATCAGGCTGAATTAAGAAGTGGGGAGTTGAAGTTTACAGAACCAGGACAAAGACAACAATGCCATGAAATGTTTCAGGTGAGAAGTATTGTATAACTCACTAAAATAATCGAGAGGTACTCATAGCGTGCAATGATAGTACCTTGCTGAAAAAAATACAAAAAATAGAAGGTAATAAAGTACAATAAAATACAGGGGGTGGAATTGATTGAATACATAGGTAAATAACTGTAGATATGTACAACTCAGTGTTTTGACTTAAAAAGTAAACAGCGTTTGCATAGCCTACCTGTGTCTTGCAAGACTTATAAGCTAAATTTAGAAATCTAATCTCTTTTAAACTGAAATACTATTTTCCGAAAATGTATCAAGGTTTTTAGGGGGACAAAAATATAGTAGTAACTTTATTTTGACTACTATAGTAAAGGTTCTTTATCTGTAACAGAAGTATACTTGGAATTATTCTGAAAAATAATACCAGCTTTTATATTTACATTTTTTGCTTTTGCAATAAAAACATTTGTTTGTACTTGTTCATAGGAGGAATTGGGTTAAGTAATTGGTAACAAGTTACTTGTATTGTAGCTCATTTAAACTTATTGCTTAAGTCCAAGCTAAAGAAAAAAAAGAGGGACCTGTTATCCAAACTGATGCTGAAGTAACCAGTAATTAACATTCCGATGTTTCCATAAATTTGGTGAAATTTGATGATTATCTTTCATTTTTTTTAAGTGAACAAAGCAGAGCAATGATCAACTAAAATCTAGTTATTAGCTGGTTTGTAATAACAACGTTACACAAACCGTCTTCTCTGACAGCCTGATGTCATTAAGTAAAGTTTGTGCTTCTTTAAAGAGTAAATTCTAATTATTGACTCTCCCAAACACAGGAAGTGAGTTGCCTGGTGGAGCAAAGTCAAGTGAAATTGCCAGACAATAATTATTGGATTAACAATGGATTCCAGTGTCTCATCCAAAGGCAATCATTAAATAGGTTAATTGAAGCCACTCTGGAATGCAAATGCCTAATAGTGCTCCAGGATGCCATTCTGAGAAAACGTTATTATTCAACTGCATAATGCAAAATAATGGTTTCCAAAAAAAAAAAAAATTAAAAAACTAATATTGCTGCTAAAATTGATGCACAGGCAGACAAATAGGAACCTGCTTTGCGGAGGGAGGAAGCTTTTATATTACTGAATAGAAAAATATGGTGGAAGGATAATTTGTTTGGGGGGTGTTCCATAATATCCTGAGTCTGCTCCAGGAACAGTCAGTTTCATCAAGCAGGCCAGAACAAACAGGACCAGCACCAGTCTGCATGCTCCTGCTGTGTGGAATGTGTGTGTGTGCTGAAGACTTGATACTTTTGTGAGGGGTGAAATGTGATCAATGGGAGTTGATGCTCATTAGTTTTTTTTTTCTTTTTTTTCCCAGCAGTAACATAGACAGGTCAAATCTGTAACATATTTTTGACAGGAAATAACATTTTTGTTTTCACAAGAAAACCGGCTTTGAGAAGGAGTAGACAGCGCTCAGTCATAGTGTTTTCACTGACAGTTGACAGGCAGTCTGAAAAAAGCATCAAAGGTGCTCTGTTCAGACTCTCTCTCTCACACACACACACACACGCACGCAAGGCACGCATGCACGCACTCACGCGCACACAAAGAGTAAATAAATAAATAAATGAAAGGAGCAGTCTTCACCAGCATGCTTCATCAATCTTTACATTCCCTGTTGTTTCTAAGACATTCAACTCACATCCATGCATCGTCTGTGGCCAAAATATTGGCACTGGCTGTGCGGAGCCGGTCTATTTTGATGTTGTGCAGAAAGACAAACAGGCTGAGCTCCTCTGGAGGCCATCAACCAGACCAGAGCAAAGCAACCAAGCTCAGCCAGCTACTGCAGCTTGTCTGAGCTTGTTTGGATCAGCCCGGAATCTGGCTGTGTTACATCTGGCGCTGACCCAGCTCCAGAGCCACCTTGCATTCAGAGGCAAATTTCCTAAAAGATTGATGAGGAGACTGCATGTGCAGCAGGAAGACACACACTGACTAGATCTGTCTCATTTTGGGTGAACATATCCAGTACTGATAATGCACAGTTTTGTTTTGTTTTTTTCTTCCTGGCCAGGTGCTTAAATGTCATCTTGTTAGTGTGAGCCTTCTATCGACTGCTCTAACCTCTGTCCACAGCTTCTCCTGAAACTTCTTTAGGGATTTGAACGGGATTGAACTTTGATTAACCCTGTTCACCCACACAAGGTTATTGCAAAGGCAGTGTGAGATGCCAGTTTGTTTTAGTGAATGAATGTAACAAAGATAATATTTTCCCTTCTTGAAAAATGAAAAAAAAAAAGTTCTAATAGGGCCTTTTTGTGTTCACATATATTATTTTACATCTTGAGAATATTTAATAAATTCGAATGAAAAAATATTTAAACACCAAAAATCTTATCAAGATAAAAATATCCATTTGTTAGGAACATTCCAAAATATATATTCAAAATATTTTTGCACACCCAATATTTGATATACAGTAATTCTTTTTGAATATTTCATTGAGTTTATTTTTGGAGGGTAATTTTGCTTTACATACACAATAAGTTTAATAATGATCAATAACAGAATAAAGCTACACTATCTTTTAAAACAAACACACATACACACTACAAAGGCCTCCCATAATTTTTCACAAAGCAATGGTTGATGTACATCCGTTTTTATAGGATGCGATTGAGTCGAGAACCAGCCATCCATGCTGACCATTCCTGTTCCCACAACCATATATAATTAAAATCTGTCAAAACTGGTGGAAGGAAATGTAACAAAAACGCAAAAAACAACCCTCAGCAGTGATTGTAATCCTTTTTTATACGTGGGCTGGCAGAGCAGGAACAAAATCGGTCCTCAAATCACAGGTTGACTGCTTTACTTCTGCACCACAGCCTCCCCCTATTGTTATTACTTTTTTTCCTTTTTTTTCCTTTTTCAGAGCAGCAAGGTAAGCAAATAATAGCTGTTATACATTTACATAAAAGCTTCTTTGTGCACTTGTCAACCTAAAATTTATCTTAGATTTATTGTGAAAAATATAAAGCTCAACTAGAGCAACTACAAAAAAATAAATCCCAAAAGGTTACAGTTATAAATGAATTTGAACTGCATCTTTGCAGATGTCAGTCTAGTAGATTTCTTATATGGTAAAAAACACACAATATTTTTGGTATTGCTTTCAATAGATGAAAAAAGTCATCTTCTTTTCTCATTTCACTTGCTTTAACATCCACTGTGCCCTCAGTCTTTACACAGCCTTTAAAAGAGCCCTGGGTTTTAATTGAATCCCTTTATTGTGTTCAGGGAATCTGCAATTTAAACAGATATTGATAAGAGCAAATTATCAAACACTTCAGCAGGTAATAGCAGCAGGTAATGAGAATCTTTTGATTGTCTCCGAGCTGATCCTGGTTCTGTGTGTCGGTCAGCTTTGAGGTCTCTTTTAATTCAAGGTGTAATCCTCCTTATTCATAGTAAATTATACCCAGAGGACATCCAAGAGGTAGCAGATAATTCACCTAAATGAAATCTAAGAATTACTTTGCCCAGATTCAAATGAAACTATTTAGAAGTATTGCTCGGGTAGTTTTGTGACCTTTTCCTTGTACTTTCCATGGAACCTTGGACACTCAGATCAATAAATGGAACAATACAATATGATACAATAAAAATAAAGCATTAAGTTGTTAAAGAAAACCTTAAAAATCTTACTTAAACAAATGGGTGTCAGCAACTTCCCTATAGAGTCCAGGAGAGGCTACTATGGATGGACAAACAGGGTGTGCATGGGTGGCTTTAGTGATGTGGTGTTTACCAGACTGGGCTTTGAGACCAGGGATTAGTTCTCTCCCACTTAAGCAACGGGAGTCTGCTCCAGCTTTGCTGCTGGAGTATCCTGCACTCCTCTCAGAGAGATAAGGCAAGCAGAAGCCGCTCCTGAAGAAGCTCACCGTGTATGCAAACACCCTGGGATGCACTCCTCGAGCCCACACACATAAAGATGGAAAATGCAAGAGTGAACACACACCATCGGCCTTTAGACACCACCAGCACGTAGGGGAAGTCTTGTCATTGGCTATCTCTGTTTAATAATTGCTGTGCAAACAGAAACCTCATAAGCATAAATTCCCTGCCTTACATGTGGTGGG
>JAUDJI010001617.1:0-10143 GCA_037389245.1 Oryzias sinensis
TCTGACACACGCGGCTCCGTCTCTGTGACGGGAGGCGCAGCTGCGGCCCAGATTTGATTGTCAGATAGAAAAAGACTCCCAATCATCTGTTAGTGTGATTCACCCAGCCACCGGAGAGTTGCGCTCCCCTCTCGAGTTTTTTGACTTATGTTCCAAAGACTACCGCAAAGAGGCGTGGCCGCAAGCGTCTTGCAGCAGAGGGCGGTGGTCACGTGCGCATCGGGTCTGCTGTTTTGGAGCAAAGACTTGTGGGAAATAATCTCCATCGCCTGCTTTTTTCGAAATCGGGTTGAGCACGGATGTTTGTTCTGCCTAATTCCTTTTCATGTGCCTGTTTTACATTGTTTCACTCTGAGGTATTCTTTTTTTTTTTTTTTTTTCACCATAAGTGTGAAGAGCAAATAGGAGGAAGACATTTTTAAGAGTCTGATGTGTCAAAATAAAAGCATTAAGTGTCGGCTGCTGAAGCAACTTCAAATTAGAAGCTCCAGGCTTCCTCTTTGAATATAGTGTGTAGCACATTATGTGTTACGCCTCAGGCACGGCGAATGCCGCCCCCTATGAAGTGCCGCCCTGGGCGACCGCCCACATCGCCCATATCAAAAACCGCCACTGCCTTCATGGCTGGAGGTAGAACTTCCAGAGACTCCCACGGTGAGACACCTGCTGGCTGTTCTTTGTAACTGTAACTGCACCTGCAGCTTCTAGAAGCGTCTTTGTTTCTGTTTTCATCTTTTCAAACAGTTTGTTTTCTTCACATGAAGCCTAAAGAAATGTCCTCAGAATGATGGAAACAGTTTTTCTGCAGCTTGAAGCTGTTCTGGAAGATTTTCTTCTTTAGTGCAGAGAAATCTCTCATTTGATGAGACGGAGGAACTGCAGCAACGTTTCCTGGAAAACCTCCACATTTCATTGAAACCATGTTGGAACTTTGTCCATGAGGTCACATGGTCTGGAAGAAGCCACAGTTCCAGCTGACAGAAGTCTGGTTCTGATCCATCAGATCTACCTAGCAACAGAACCAAAGCTTCACGTGTTGCAGCAACAGTTTCCATGTTTGGGAGGATCTTCTGAAGAACAGCTCAGTTCCAGATCACATCATGATGTTTGATGTTTTCTTCATTCCAGGAAATCATCTGTGTCTCCTTTGATCTGTGCTGAGTCAGCACTTTGACTTATTTTCAACTTTAGATCCACCATTTACAATCAAGGATGTATAGATAAATATTATTTATTGACAGAAAATAAAGAGTAAATGTATGTATCATCCAGCAGTGATTGTGGTGTTTGTACGTCTTTTATTTTGAAATTTTATCCGGTTCCTAGGTTTTATCAGACAGAATTAAGAATCATAAGGTATCAATAAAGCACATGCCAAAGATGAATTACTTAAGTACTATGTCAAAAATAACCCCTTTAGGAATCAACATGGCAAATGCAGCATCTGAAATATATGCAGATTATGTTACTTTTAAAAGTCATTCATGTGCTTTAAAACATAATACTATATCAGTAAAATAGACACAACACTGTTTCAGGAATTTTCATAGCAAAATTTCATCAAGTATCAAAAGTTAAAAACATGTGCAAAGTTATGCTACATTAGGAATGATTTTTGAATCAATTTATCAATTTTAGGAGCAAGTGAAGTAATATCATCAAAGGTCAATCAATTTAACAATTTTCAATAAGTGATTAATCATTTGTTTTACTCTTTTTATATATTTTTTGTATTTTTATTTTTTTATAATAAAGTAATGCTGTAAGGGAAAATAAAAAGGGTCCATAAACTGTCGATTGTCCAAGGTTGGCATTTCTTCTTTTACTGATAACAGCCGTTCTTCTGGGTTCAAAACAGTTAATTCTCTCTTCGATGTTATGTCTGCAGACATTAGATTCAGGTCCATATCCTTCTTTAGCTGATTTTAGCTGTGGTGAAAGTTGAGGTCAAGTTGTCTGCATTTCAGAACTCTCTGCTGTTATTCAGGTGACATCAGACGATGGAGAAAGTGATGAATCCAGGTGTCATATTTCTTGAAATTATTTGGCTTTTTGATTTATTACCGCATGTTGTTTCAGACAACCGTAATCAAGCACTTCTCAAAGTCCTTCATGGTGTTCACAACCACAACCTTGGCCCGGTGCAGTGGACCGAGTGGTTTGACGTAAATCCTGCAGCCTTTAACCCAAGTGTTCTCAATCTGCTTACGCTTCGTGATAACCCGTGCATGTTTTGAGATTTCACCATTCCTTCTGGTCAGATGGTCGTTCAGATCAACAGCAGATCCTCTGAGATTTTTGATCATCATGGTGGGATTTCTAGAACTGCATGGACTCATCCTGAATCCAAAAGACACTGGAGCATCCAAACCACTCACTCATGCTATTTCCCACTCTCACACACCCTCTACTGTTTCTATAAAAACTCTTCACACCTTCCAACAATCTACCATCAATACCATACATACTCAACACAACCCACAACGCCTCTTTATCAATCCTATCATATGCCTTCTCTAAATCCATGAATGCCCAAAACACCTCCCTCCCTTAGCCAAAAACCTTTCACACACCTGTCTCACAACAAACACCTGATCCACACACCCTCTACCTCTCCTGAAACCACACTGCTCTTCACCAATCATACACTCAGTTCCCTCCACTACCCTATTAATCAGCCCTCTCCCATACAATTTGCCTGCAACACTCAGCAGACTAATACCCCTAAAACTACCAAATTCATACTTATCACCCTTACCCTTGTACAGGGGAACCACACACACACTCATCCAATCAAGCGGCACCTGCCCATTTGCAAAACACACATTCAACAGTCTCACTAACCACTCAATCACGATCACTCCACCACACTTCAGGCATTCCACAGCACACCCATCAATACCGACTTTCCCACAGCTTGCTCAACTTTCTCTCCCAAAATTAACGCTTCATTCAACTCTCCCAATACATTCAGTCTACTTTCCCTTCCATCCGTCACAATCACAGCATCCCGATCTTCCTCCACATTCAACAGCCTCTCAAAATACTCTGCCCACCTTTTTCTTACTGCATTCCCCTCTTTCAACATCCTTCCGTCCTTTGTTTTTACTTGCTCTTCCCTCCCCGACATTCCCTTTCGCACCCTTTTCACCTCCTTCCAAAACATTTATTTTGTTCTCTCGAAAATTATCAGACAACTGTCTGCCCCACCTTTCGTCTGCAGCCGCTCTTGCCTCACGCACAGCTCTCTTAGCATCCCTTTTCTTCTCCTTATAACACTCATATGACTCCCTGTCCTTTCTCTGCAGCCATACTTCGTACACACATCTCTTCTCAGCTACAGCCAACCTTACATCCTCGCACCACCATTCACTTCCCTTTCTAACACCACCCCCAACACGTCTCACACCACACACTTCCTCTGCACATCCAACCACTGCACTCTTGAACTGTTGCCATTCTTCCTCCACTCCAACAACCATTTGCTCCTTCACCATATTCCACTTGCCACCTAATTCCTTCTGATACTCACACATTTTCTCTCTGTTCTTCAAAACACTCACTCTCAGAACTTGTCTTGCATCCCCACTCTTTCTCGATCTCACCCATGGCATACCCACACGCAACCTTCCTTCCACCAAATAGTGATCAGACATACCTCCACTCTCTCCCCTCCTCACACTTACATCCAGCAATCTACTACATGCAACCTTTGAAACCACCACATAATCCATCAGTGCTTTATCAATCACTCTTCCACCACTCTGCCATAAGTATCACCCACGTATACTTATGGATCTCTTTCTTTCTGAACCATGTATTCCCAATCACCATCTCTCTTTCAGTGCACATTCCTATCAGTCTCTCACCATTATCATTCTTTCCAGGAACACCATGCCCTCCAACAACACCAACAATTTTCTCATCACCCACTCTAGCATTCAGATCTCCCATCAGCACTACATTCCCACTGGCTCAAAATCCTTGCAAGCACTCATCCAAGTCATTCCAGAAAGTCACTCTCTCCTCTTCATTCCTCTCACTGCCAGGACCATATGCACTCACGAACACCCACAACTGATTTTTGATTTTGATTTTATTGATTTATTTCAAGCATTGTGGTCAAAGCAATAAAGAATTTACACATATTTATCAAACTCATTACAGAAATTATGAAATGCATAGATTAAAAAGACAGAAAACATAACAAAAATGTCACTTAAATCATATATGCTTAATTAAATACAGTGATCATTAACTGAGGTATAAGTAGAGTTTGATTTATTGCTTGAAAACTCCTTCAGAAATTTCACTTTCACCCACATCAGCTGATTCATATTGATTACATTAGTTAGTGGATTTAAAAGAATGTGGGAAAATCATTTTTCACTTAATGGTTACTAGCTCACATGCCTTGACAAATTAAAACTGCAGTCCCTTCTTTTAGTCTAAAACAATAATGAAATTATGACAACAAATCTTAAAGATGTTTACAAAACATTTCTCATAATAATACGACAGGTAAAAAATGTAATTAACGCCTCCTTTGAACTGATTTACAACATCAATGTCTGTGTTATTGAGGCCACCAGCTTGGGGGTGTGTACATGTAATGAAAGGTCAGGCTGATGTAACTGTTAACTGTTTATTTTTACAAAATAAAAGCTTCTCACACGTGTGAGTTCTAATGTATTTTACTAGATTACATCTGTGGCTGAGCCATTTATCAGCCATAAAAACTATCTCTCACCTGAATGAGTTTTCATGTGTGTTTTTAGAGTAGGCATTCGACTAAAACTGGCATCACATTTATCGCAAGGGAAAGGCTTTTCTCCTGTGTGAGTTATCATGTGCGTTTTGAGATGAGATAGATGACTAAAACTTTTAGCACATTCTTTGCAAAAAAAAGGCTTCTCTCCTGTGTGAGTTCTCATGTGTATTTTGAGATTTGAATTTCGGCTAAAACTTTTATCACATTCTTTACAAGAAAAAGGCTTTTCTCCTGTGTGAGTTCTCATGTGTGTTTTGAGATGAGATTTTACACTAAAACTTTTATCACATTCTTTACAAGAAAAAGGCTTCTCTCCTGTGTGAGATGTATTTTGAGATCGGATCACTAAAACTCCTTTATCATATTCTACAAGAAAAGGCTTCTCTCCTGTGGGTGACTCATCATGTGGGTTTTGGAGATTATATGCGCTACCAAAACTTGTATCACATTCTATACAAGTAAAAGGCTTTTCTCCCGTGTGAGTTCTCATGTATGTCTTGAGATTTGATTTTTGGCTAAAACTTTTATCACATTCTTTACAAGAAAAAGGCTTCATCCTGTGTGACTCATCATGTGGGTTTTGAGATTATATGCGTCACTAAAACTTTTATCACATTCTATACAAGTAAAAGGCTTTTCTCCTGTATGAGTTCTCATGTGTCTTTCGAGACCATTTATCTGACGAAAACTTGCATCACATTCTTTACAAGAAAAGGGCTTTTCTCCTGTGTGAGTTCTCATGTGTGTGTTTAGATTCGATATTTGATTAAAACTTGAATCACAATCTTTACACTTAAAGGGCTTCTCGCCTGTATGAATTGTCTTGTGTTTTTTGAGACTAGATTTATAACTAAAACTTTTTTCACAGTTTTTACAAGAAAATGTCTTCTTTCCTGTATGAGTTTTCATGTGAAATTTCAACTGAGACCAGTAACTATAATTTTTACCACATTTTTTACATGCACAATATATTTCATCAGGCCCAGTTTGGACATGACTTCTGTCTCTTCTCTTCCTCTGATCTCTGTTCTGTGGGTCTGTCTCTTTATCTGTAGTTGATGTTGATTCTTCATGTTGGTTTCCGGCTTCATCCTGACTATCAGTTATATTAAAGATCTTCTGATTGTTTAGATCTGCTTCACTGTTCTCATCTTCCTCATTAGTAGGAATCTCCATCAAGGTATCAGTCTCCTGCTTCAGATCAGGCAACTCTTCATCTTGACTTATGAGTTCTTCTGGCTTTTCTTTTATCTGTGGAGGTTCTGGTTCCTCCAGTTCCTCTTTAATCTGTGGAGGTTCTGGTTCTTCCTGTTCCTCTTTAATCAGTGAAGGATCTGGTTCCTTCTGTTGCTCTTCACTTTGGGCAGGTTCTGGTACCTTTTCTTCCACTCTAAAGTTGCTCTGCTGGTTACAGAGATCTTCCTCTTCAGTCATCCAATGTTGAGGGAGAACTATAGGAATACAAACACAAGAAAAAGGCCTTTTAAACTTTTAAATGAGTTTGTGTATTTTCAAACACAAATAAAAATTGAAATCTGCTCAGTCAGGAACCTTGTGACTACCTCTAGAAGCTCATCAAGAGAATGCCAAGAGTGTACAAAGCAGTAATCAAAGCAAAAGGTGGCTACTATGAAAAACCTACAATATGACATATTCTCAGTTGTTTCACACTTTTTTGTTATGTATATAATTCCACATGTGTTCATTCATAGTTGTGATGCCTTCAGTGTGAATCTACATTTTTCATAGTCTCATAGAATGAGAAGGTGTGTCCAAACTTTTGGTCTGTACTGTATATAATGTGAAATAATCATATTTGTGTACTTAAATACACAAGCTCCCAATGAAATGCAGATTTTAAAGAGAATTGGAAAGTTATTTTGAATTGAATGTATAAATATAGATGAATGTGGAAGATTACAGATTGATAAAAAGTTTCTTTGTCATTTTGCCTTCAACAGCTTGTTGGACGAGATTGAAGGAATATATATTTGTTGTCCTCATTTTATTATGTTTTTCTGTCTCACTGAAGTTTAGTTTTATTAATGTGTGTTGTTTCCGTCCTTTGAACTTTGAAGGTACATCCTAAAGTTGCATATGTGAGAAGGTTTTGACTTCAGCTCCAAGCTCATCCCCCTGCAGGGACAGATCTTCTAAGTCCATTTGGAAGACTGGGCTGTAAGTCTGACATGGACCACAAATTAATCATCTCTGGGACCTATTCAATCCCTGGAAACCTTTTCAGGCGCCTGCTCTCCTGTGGAGAACAAAGCTTTAGGACCTACTGGCTGCTGGGAAGTTCCTGCCGCCTGTGGTGCACCACATGGGGATTCATTTGGTGGCCATACCATGTCCATCTGTAAATTGGCCCCCCGGACAGGCGAAGCAGAAACCAGATGCTGTGATTCCGAGTAATTCAGGCGATCCGAGCGGCCAGAGGTGGAGATTTGGCCGCCATCATGCTTCCGGGGGAGGAGATTCTGACCACATGTTTAAAAGTCTGCACTCAGGGAATTTCCTTTGTTCTCAGACAGCCTCATGTAATTCGGAATGTAACTTCTTACGTTTTGCAGGCATTGGATTTGGGAACCCAGATGATCTGTTTTATAGCTCTTTGTTAGGGACAATAAAAACTCTTAATTTTATTCCGTTCACATTTTCTGGTCATTCTCCTGACTTAAGAACACGCATGAAAGAAATCTAAAAGCGACAGATTTTTTCCTACAGGATCCACGTGTTACTAGCCGTGTCAGCGACACCGTAGAACAAGGGAAATTATAGTGTTTTTGTTTTGTTTACTGTTGAAATTATCACATAATTGTGGTGTTTTTTCGCTGCCATTAAGTGAACGGGAGCAAAGACAACTGATCGAGTGTATTAACACTAGAACGCCCAGGATTTTTCACTCCCCCTGCAGCGTCCAGAGCACAGCCAAAAAGCTGGGTGGCTCGAAATGACTAATTCAACAGCCTTCAATTAGCCACCTTTCATTTGTAAATGCAGCACCAACTACCTGATCATCTTGATGAAGACATGCCCTAGCTAACCACATTCTTTACTCAGATCAGGGTGGGGGAGGTTTTTCTACTTCAAAAGAGCCTCCAAGCTCTGACAAACTTTGACTCCCAGTTTGTCAACTGAAAAACCAAGATGCCTTATTTTTACTACCCTGATCAGACATTGTAAATTATCCTGGAGCAAGTCAACCCATTTGACTCTGAGAGAGAAGAGATAGTCCTTTAGCTGGACTCAGACTGATATTTCTTTTGATAAGATTTCATGAACATCTTGTTCTCATTTGCTGATTCTAGCAGTTGTCTATCCATTTATTTTCTGTGCCTGCTCATCCTGGTCAGGATCACAGGGGTCTGCTGGAGCACATCCCAGCTAGTCACAAGCAACTGGGGAGGGGTACACCCTGGATGAGTCACCAGTCCATTGCAGGGCCATATAGATGAATAACCAGGCACACTCACATACACACCTATGAGAAATTTAGTCATTTAATTTAACCACATGTTTCTTGGACCGGGGAGGCAAAGGAGGCCTATTTGACATGTTTTGGAATTTATAGTTTCAACTAGAATTCAACACAAAAAATTAAAATAAACAAGTGAAACAACATATATCTTTACATTGCTGAAGGTTTTAATTGCTCAGACCTCAGAAATCAGATCACAGATGAGGAGATTTCATTGCCTCTCCATCACAGCACAATTGAATGTTACACTGCTGAGGAAGAGCCTACTGCTTTGGTCAGAGGTACAGTGTTGACTCGCTTACAGAGTTTCCTGTGTTTCCTTACTCTGAACATGCTTCAGACTATTCGAGACTATGTTGTTCAGCATGAACGTCAGACAGAAGATGACAGCTGGTTCATGGCCCTCCCTGAACTAATGGGGTTCATTGCCATCCTCCTTGTAACTTCCATCCATGCAAGATGCAAGATGGTTGGCAAAAATGGGAAATCCACTGATCTAAAAAAAACTATGGTCAGAAACCACTTCAAAGAAATCATGCGGCATTTACACTTTGATGTCAAGGGCACGTGCATGGAACAAGTTGGGACTGACAGGTTTCCTGCAATCTCCAATGTTTGTGGGTTTGTTGTTGCCAACTGCATCAAACTTTCAACCCAGGCAAAATTCACTGGGAGCTTCCAGAGCTGAGAAGGCGAAAAAGGAATACCGTGTTTGGTGACAAGCTCCCATACCTGGCAAAGGGAAACAGGCAATATGCCAGGTGAATAGTCAGTACAAGAACAATAATGCCAGAGTGCGCTTTGTTGATTGCTACAAGTATACATGTGGCAAATGCAGAAAGGAGATTTTGGGGCAGTACCAAGTATGTGCAGACAAGTAGTGGGTTGAAGATATGACTTTGACCACATGATTTCTTTGCTTGAACATTTCAGTATTATGTCGGTAAAGAAGTGTCTCTTGTGGATGAACGATAAATCTCAGCCAAAAAGAAAAACCAAACTGTGGTGACCTCTTACTAGAAGTGACAGAGGTGAGGGGAAATAGTGAAAACTTGCGCAGCCACTTGGCTTGTCCTTTTTGCATGCCAAAAGAACAACCTAATGGCTGTGCTGTTCATGTGCAAACTATGTTGAAGCCTACTCTTTGGGCATGTAAATTTCAACTAATCCAGCCACTTGGCTGTCCCTTGGACATTGTAGGTAGAAAAGCCAAATGGCTGCCCTACGGACGTTCTAGTGTTAAAGAACTTAGAGAGCGAACCCTATAACTGAGCAACCCCGCATTTTACAACTACACGGCTGCAATCTTAACTGAGTGGTGACCTTGAGTGGTCCCTTCGCGCTCGCTGGATTTGCACACAGTGTTAAGGGCCGTACACACCGGGCCGACTATCGGCGCACGTTATTCGCCAGCGTTTTTCAACACGTTTTTTGTGTTCATCCCCAAGCGATTTTCGCTGACGATGAGCCGAGTGATTAGATGGCGCTTAATGTAAAACAGAAATACCCCTGTAAACAAAGTCGCGCTGCGCAACTTAATGCTTCTTAGACTCGCTTTTCACTCAGAAGAAGAGAGCAAGTAATTAAGCGCTTGTCAAAACCATACAAAGAAAACATGAATATTTCAAGCACCAGTAGCTCCAGCTCCAGCGATGTAGAAATTATTGTTTTATTGAATGATGAAAGACGCCGGAAAAGACGCCGATTTTGGGTACATCCCATAGTTACGAGAAGAGAAGAACATGGGGAGTTTTATAGACTGGTACAAGAGCTGAAAATGTATCGAACGTTTTCGGGGATATTTTATTTATTTATTTATTTATTTTAACTTGTCCTGTCCAACAGCTAGGCAGGCAGATGAGAGCTGAGGGCCTCTTGTGTTGGACATATT
>JAUDJI010001618.1:0-10141 GCA_037389245.1 Oryzias sinensis
TCCAGTGTAGTAAATTCTGTGAAGAGTTTTGAAATGGATTAGCTGCAAATTTGGACTTTTTGTCAGTTTAAAAGTGTTTAGACAGAGTTCTGACCAAAAGCTTTCATCTGTGCTGATGCTCAAATCTGCATCCCATGTTGTTGTTGGAAGTGAAATATTATTGTCTAAATTACATAAAAGTTTGTATATTTTGGAGAGAGTTTTATTCAATGAGAAATTGATCAGAGTGGTAACTACATCTGGTAGCTTTAAATCGTTGTCTCTGTATTTAAACTTTTTAGTAATAATAGAATTAAGTTGCTGATATTCCAAGAAGTTATTTATTCTATGTTTGTCTTGAAGTTCTTGGGGAGTTATGAATCTTTTATCGACAAATAAATGCTCTAGTAGTGTTACGCCCCCTGCTTGCCAAGCTGGGAAGTGGATCATTTTTTTTAACATATTTTACTCTAACAACAGGGTTATGAATCTTCTGACAAACAAGAGGTATGTCTGAATAAACCCCTTTTGGAATCCAGGACAAACTTTATTCATCTTACTCATATCTGTAACAGTCTATAGTTAGACCAGAAGAAAAGAAGAGAAGAAGAGAGAGGGATGTTGGGGGGGGGGGGGTAGAACCGTGAAGCAGCAAAAAGCAACAAGTTGCTGGATGTTTACAATCATTACAGTCAGGTTTATAAGTAAAATAAATCTAAAAGGGGCGGGGCCTTTTTACACACACCCAAATGCTACAAACATACCTGTGGGCTCCAAAATAGCCAACATACAAAACACGTCAACATGTACACAATACAGATAGTGTTCACACGCATACTTATGCCTTTAAACCAACTAGTGTGAAATATTTCAGTCATTCAATCACGCAAACTATTAGTGCAGAGGTGAGCTAACACCTGTGCTCAGGTGAGTGTTTATGTTCTTCTAAAATGGATGGTGGAATATGAAAAGAAGGAAGGAGAGTGTCCAGCCATCCCCACCCCAAGACCCCCGCCGCAGCAGCAGCGGCAGCCAGATCCCCCCAACGCCACACGGCAGCAGATAGAAAACAACTGCCCCCATGGCCAGGGCCAGCAGGACCGCCACGAGGCCCCCAGAGCCAGAGAGCAGGGTGGCATGGGGGGAAAGAGAGTGCAGCTCCAGCCCAACCAGGAGAGCAGGGCCCAACGCGAGGCCCCTCCCCAAGAGAGCGCCCCCAGTCCCAGACGGGCACCTCATCACCACCCAGGGGTTCTGGGCATCCCCCCACCCCGACTCCGGGCACAGGCCAGGGCCCCCAAGGGAGACCCGCTCCATACAACCGCCCACCCATTCCACAGTTGGTTCAGGAAGGAGTAAGACAGGGGCCTCCCAGCTCTGCCCAGGAGGAGGACACTCAAGACAGGCGGGGGTCCACAAGAAGTGTTATTACCATGGCCCAACCAGACTCACCCATATATGGAATTTGGGGAAAGCCAGCACTGGAGAGCAAAGACCTGAACCCCCACCACAGGAAGTGTTATCTTGCCAGAGAACTAAGGGACCCCCCTCCCTGCAAGGAGAGAGGGTCCAGGAAACCAGCGTCCAAGGGACACGGCCGCCGTGGCCAAGGGCCCAGTACCCCCTACCAGGGATGTGGTAGGGGACAGATGGTCCGAGGTCCCACCTTCCTTGTAGAATGTGTGTGTGTTTGTAAGTGTGTGTGTGCTTTTAGAGATTTTCAAGCACGTCTCACTAGGAGAAGGTCCTAAATAGAATCCAGGACAACTTGGAGGGACTCTGTCTTTCAGCTGGTCTGGGAGCATGTCGGGGTTCTCCATCAGAATCAGAGTTTTTCTGTGGAGGGGGAGGTTAGAGCATCTCTACCCGTCCACAGTGTGCACTACTCAGAGGGAAGTAGGTACACAGTCATGCACACTCTCTGTTTGCCAATGTAAAGGCCCGTACACACCGGGACGAATTTCGCCGGCGATTTTCGCCAATGTTTAACGCCTCGTGACTAAACAAAGGGCACCAATGAGAGTGTGCACACCGACGCGAAAAAACAAACGGCCCGCGTCAAAGCGTCAAAAAAAAAAACGAACCCGAGGCGTTTTTTTTTTTTGACGCTTTGACGCGGGGCGTCGAAATCTATTCGACCAATGAGAATGGCGCTTTTGCACACGTGTCTGGAGCTTCTGAAGTTACAGTAAAACACAACTTGGGGGCGCTCAAACACAAAACTGCCTTGCTGAGCACACATACCAGCGAAGAAGATAGACGCCAAGTAGCGTCTACACTGCCGCGAAGAAATAATGACGGACGTTCTAAAATAACCCCGAACCGAGCACCAGTTGGAGCTACTGGTGCTTGAAATATTCATGTTTTCTTTGTTTGATTCTGACAATCGCGTAAATACTTGCTCTCTTCTTCTGAGTGAAAAGCGACTTTAAGAAGCGTAGAGTTGCGCAGCGCCACCTTGTGTACAGGAGTATTTCTGGTTTACATTAAGCGCCATCTAATGTCAGGGAATGAAATTGCATGTTCACTCGGCTCATCGTCAGCGAAAATCGCCTGGGTGTGAACACAAAAAACGTGGCGAAAAACGCTGGCGAATAACGGCTGGCGAATATTCGTCCCGGTGTGTACGGGCCTTAAGGGTGTTGGTCAGTCCTCCATGTGTCTAGTTACCACGTTGGGACTTGGTTGAATCCATGAATCCCGAATACTAAGCATAGATCTAGAATCTGAAGGAAGGCGGAGATAAAGTGATGGAAGCAATAAAAGAAGAGGCAGGAACTGATGCAGATACGAAGACCTGAATCTAAACATGGATGATGGGAATATAATATATATATTGGTAAAACCATCAACTTTAAGAAGAACTGTTTGTTTTTAATCCAACCGTGTTTTTTCTCTTTAGGTCTGATGTTTCTGTTTGGCTGCAAATCAAACCAAAGTGAGTCACATTTCTATGATCAATCATCTCACAAATCTGAGGAGAAAAAGTAATCAACATTATTGATGAAAATAGGGAAATATGGGGAACAGGGAAATAAAATATAATAAATTCTTAGCTATGTGACCTATTTTTTATTCAAATATGAGAAAGTGTTATATGAAAATGGAAACACATTTCATATAAATTAATTTTGTCTAAAACTCCTGCAGTTGGTCTGACTGTGAGTCCCAGCAGATCTCAGTTCTTCAGAGGAGAATCAGTGACTCTGAAGTGTGAGGACCACAGCTCTGCAGGATGGACTCTGAGGAGGAACACCACAGTGGATACCAGGACTCTGTGTGGATCTGAGTGGGGATCAGGAGATGGTTTGTCCTGCAGGATCAGCGTTATGTATCCATCAGACAGTGGTGTGTACTGGTGTGAGTCCAGAGGGGGAGGAGCCTCCAGCATCAGCGTGAACATCAGTGTCTCTGGTAAGATCAGACTGTGGAGTTAGTGTTGCTGCAGCTGTGTGCAGATGGATGAAATGCTTTGTCTCTGTGTTGAGGTGGATCAGTGATCCTGCAGAGTCCTGTCCTCCCTGTGATGGAGGGTCATGACCTCACTCTGAGCTGTCAATCACAGACCCCTCCCTCCAAGCCCTCAGCTGCTTTCTATAAAGATGGCTCCCTCATCAGGACTGAGCCTACAGGTCACATGACCCTCCAGCATGTTTCCAGGTCTGATGAAGGTCTCTACAAGTGTCTCATCAGCGCTCATGGAGAGTCTCCATCCAGCTGGATCTCTGTCTCAGGTGAGGAGCTCCTTCAGGGACCAGGTCAGGTTCTGTGGCCTCTCTGCTCTTCATCATCATCATCATCATCATCATCATCATCATCATCATCATCATCATCATCATCATCATCATCATCATCATTCTCTGTTTCAGGGAAACCCACAACCACCTCTGCTCCTTCAACCATCTCTGCTCCTTCATCCTCTTATACTCCTCCTCTCCTCCCTGTGTGGTTACGTGCTGTGGATATTGGTGTTGGTGTTGGTGTTCTGGTTCTCCTGGTTCTTCTGGTTCTCCTGGTTAGATGCTGTGTTCGCAGAAAGTCTGAAGGTGAAACACAAACGTCTGAATGTTTTACTTTTAGCCAGAATTCCACAAATTGTTTTTCAATAATCTGTATTTTTTTAAGTCTTTCGTTTATGTTTATTTTTAATCTTTAGAGGCAAAAACTGGTTCAAAAAGATAAACTGATAGATTTCATGTTTTGTTTTCCATCAGCTGATGGGTCTAATGAGATCACGTACAGTGAAGTCAACATCATACGCCGCCCCCAGCAGCCAATCAGACGCAGCACAGGTAGACTTTTATTTTTCATCTTCAAGATTTTAAAAGAGAAATCTGTAGAAATATCATTTCTGTTCATCAAGAAACTTAATGTTGACCCTCAGATGACCTAATTGGTAGGAGAACCAGAATCCATTTCATTCCTGTCTAGTGGTTTCCTCTCCTATGAAGACTTGTAGTAAGACTTGACTAGTAAAGAAGACTTTAAATGAGGTTTTTGGCTCCTCTTCTGGGGTTAACTGGTTATTGTCTCTTGTTAAACCTGAATTGCTTCCATTCTGCAACTTTCAAGACAAATATTTATGTTTTTTACATGTTGGTGTCTTTTAGCACCACTGTGGACAGGCTGCACTAACCATCTACAGTCAACCTTTACTAAAAAGCAGACTTCAGTTCATATAATAATAATAATAATAATAATAATAATACATTTTATTTGTTAGGCGCCTTTCAAGGAACCCAAGGTCGCCGTACATAAAAGTGAAAATAAAAATAAAATAAAAGCAATCAAATGCACAATAAAATATACATATAAATAGGCCAGAAATAGGAAATTATCAGAGGGAATAGGCGAGTTGGAAAAGATGAGTTTTCAGTGGGCTAAAGCCTGGAGCAGCACTCTATAGTGCACATGTAGACATTTTATTTATTTATTTATTTATTTTTTAACTTGTCCTGTCCAACAGCTGGGCAGACAGATGTAGACATTTTATAATGACTTCATAAAGTCCCAAGGGGCCTCAGGATTAAAAAAAAAACACAAGCAAAACAATAAAAACAGTTCACCCTGTTACATTGGCACCAGTGTTCGGCAGCAGAGCTGCCATCAGTGGGTGAATGGGTCTGTGACTGTAAAGCTCTTTGGGCCTTGAAGAAGGTAGAAAAAAGCTATATAAGTATACAGCATTTACCTTTCACAAATCACAATCCTTTTCCACAGACAGAGCATCTACGCACAATAGTTTCACTAGACAGGTTGTTTGGATGATTACAATGGAAGCAAAGTTTTCTGATGGCTTTTCTTTCCAAGACAACATCAACACAACTCAGATTTGTCCCCGTTTGGTAAGCAGGAAGAAACACAGATGCAGGGAAGAACTTCAAGAAGCAAAGGCCAAAAACTTGATTTTATAAAATACATATTCAAACAAGAACCAGCGCTGATGGCCCCAGGAGAGTTCCTTAATTACACTGAGACTAATTCCTAAAGTGCAGGCAGCTGTGACTGCTTAGCAGGGTCCACAGAGAACAGGCAGAGCCCCAGTCAGCCTGCACAGAAGCAAAAGAAAACACAACACAACAAGTCATTTCCAGCCAACAAAACCCTGAACAGAGTCAATCAGTGGTTCATCGTATACCCAAATGTATAAAGAAATGTTAGAATGAGGAGCTTCACATCTTTAGGGACCAGACATTTGTAAGTAGTCTCACTTTCTTAGGAACAACAGCAGCTCAGCCACCAAGTGGTAGACCACGAAAACTGATGAAGAGGGGTCAGTGGATGCTGAAGCACAAAGAGGTCACTGACTCTCTGCTGTCAGATGCTGCAGAGCTCCAGACGTCATGTGACCTTCAGATTAGTTCAGATTAGAGAGCTTCATGGAACAGGTTTCTATGACCAAGCAGCTGCATCATCCACACATCACCAAGTGAATGCTAAGCGTTGATGCAGTGGTGTAAAGCACGCCACCATTGGACTCTAGAGCAGTGGAGATCTATGGGGAGATGGATCACACTGTTACATCTGGCAATCTGATGGACGAGTCTGGGTTTGGAGGTTGCCAGGACAACGGTACATTTGGGACTGCATTGTATTGAGTGTGACATTTGGTGGAGGAGGTATTATGGTGTGGGCTTGTTTTTCCGGACTTGGGTCCTTAGTTCCAGTGAAAAGAACTCTGAATGCTTCAGGATACCAAAACATTTAGGACAATGACTTCTGTCTGATCTAGCATCATAAACAGACATGCATTTTTATTAAAAATAACGGTTTGATCTCACCTGAGGAACACCTGGACAGTTTAACTGGTTGAAGCTGCAACACTTGGTCTGCTTTTTTACAAAACAACACCATTGAGGTAAACCAGTCTGGTTTTAGAAGGAACCACAGAGACAACCTCGTCAAAGATGGTTGACGATGTCAGGCATGGATTCCGGTCAGATCTCAGTTCTAGTTCTACTAGATCTAAGTGCTGCTTTCACTGCTGTTGATCACCTGATCCTTGTAAACAGAATTAAAATGCCTTTCAGGACCTGTTTTCACATATATTGTCATATATTTTCATGAGTGGGACTGAAGTTTGGAAATGTCTGCTGGGTAAATGTGATGCAGCGAGGATCAGGAAGAGCTTTTTCATCATAATCATCATCAGAGGACCAAGGTTGGACTTCAGCGACCTTATGTGAAGTTTACCAAATATGGTGATTGATTTTTGAAGGAAGTTCTAGTGATGGGAGTTCATGCAGTGTGTTTGTGGTTATGTGTGTTTGTGGTTGTGTGTGTGTGTGTGTGTTTGTGAGTCTATTTTTGCTTAAACCTTCTTCTTCGTCTTTTTCTCTAAAACTGACCTTTAAAGATGCACACACAACACAAGTGTTTAGAATATTCTGATGGTTCTGCAGGATGAAATCATCAGCAGAGATGACTAACAGAACATAAATAGGTTCTGTTTGGTTCTAGTCTTCTGTACATCATGCAGATGTGTTTCTGTAGAAACCCCAGAATTCTCTGAAACAGGAAGGAAATGACCACAAAGCGTTAACATTTCCTGGAAATTAGCATTAGCATACATTCATCCTTTACTGAAACTTCTACTTCCATCAAACAGAAGATGCTCTGTTGGTTTAAAGATGATTGTGAGGAGAAACTCCTTTAACCTCTACAGACCTGCTGTCCACATGGGAGGAGATACATTGAGGGTTATGTTCCTGCAGTAGTTTAGTCTGATCAACAAGAACCATGTGACTAAAAAAAGACTTATCAAGACAAGAACTCAGATCTTAAAGACTCACTTTGATCATCTTCTAATGTGTTTTCAGAGAGGAGAGTTTTCAGTGGTCTCTACATGATGTTTTTTTTTCCAAAATCTAAAACGTGTCTTTTTCTTGGACATAGTTTCTGCAAAACAGCAGCAGTTCAGTAGAAAATCAACTCTGAGTTGTAGGCGGGACTATTAGTGTAACATAAACCTGTCTCCGACCACATTTCCTATCATCCCTTTGTTTTTATTCTCTCCTAGCTGACATCCCCTCACACCCCAACCTAACATTAGCGGTGTAACAGAAACAGCAGCAACATCAGGTCCATCCATCCGTCCAGTTCTGATCCAGATTCCAGCTCAGACCAGGAAAACAAAGACCTTCATGGATCTGTTGGTCTGACAGTGGATGAATCGGAATGGAGCAGAGCAGGGAGACTTTGAGCCACTGATTGTAGATTTTGTGTAACAACTACAGACTTGTTTCAACAGCATTTTTTCATCTTTTACTGATTCACAGCCATTTGAATCAGAAATACAATTTTAAGCTTCAATTATCACATCTATGTCCTCCATCGTTAGAAAAACAGAACAAGAACATTTTAAAAACTCCAAAAACGCCATTTTCTTTGGAGTAGGTAAGCAGATTGTCTTTGTCCAAAGTTATCTTGTACAAAAGTGTCTATCTCTCCTCTTGTCTATTGACCATTCTGGTTTCCATGGTGATTTGTGTGAGTTTTGAAACCATCTATTTTCGGACACTTCTCTTTCAGCTCTCTTCTCAGAAACAGATCAAATTCTCATGTTTAGAACCTCATGTAGTTCCCCTTCTTTAGGAACTCAATGGTATCTTCCTATTTAAAGTTTAACTGACCAAAATCAGGTTGGGGGGGATTATGGAAGTAAGGAGTTTCTCTTTCTACAAAGCAGTGGAATCAAGAGAACAGAACCACAGAGACTCCATGTTTGGTCATGAACTACCTGGTGGATCAGAGCAGGAAGTTCATTTGATAAACACAAGATCCATAGAAGTACACAACCTTTACCATTTACCAAAAACAGGAGGAATCTTCTGGATTCATCTCCTCTCATGAAGGTATTTCTTCCTGAAACCATGACCGGATTCTGACAGAACACACCTGAGCAGGTAAATGGTAAATGGCTTATACTTATATAGCGCCTTTCTTCCTACAAGGACAAAGCGCTTTACAGTCACAGACCCATTCACCCAGTCACTCACACATTCACTCACACATTCACACACTGATGGCGGCTCCGCTGCCAAACACAGGCGCCCGCCTACCACCAGAGGCAAGGTGGGGTTCAGTGTCTTGCCCAAGGACACTTTGGCAGGCGGTGAGAACCGAACAAACAACTTTCACTCTGAAGAGAGGATGAGATGAGGATCTGTGCTTCTATAGACCCCACCAACCCAAGGGGAGAGCCGCCGTGTTCAACACAACCTCAGATGGAATTAGACATCAAAGGTTCACAGCTTCCTGGAAGTTCCTGGAAGTTTCACAGAAATGTTCAAACCAGATCCTGAGCATCTGTGCTGCAGATTCAGATCTTCATGATGTTCTCTGATGATCCAACAGAACCACAGCTGACTGTAGAACATCAACCACTGCTGTGACCTGATTGAAGTGGTGGATCAGAGGTCATGTGATCATCATGTCTTCCAGGTGGAGAACCAGCTCCAGGAGGTTCTACAGCCAGAACGGCAGACGTGATGTTTGGACAGACGGCCAGCAGAGAACCATCCAACAGGAACCACCTGTCAGGTACGTCTTCCTGTTCCTCTGTCCTATAATCCCTGCAGAGTTGTGTGGTCATGTGTGTTAATTAAACAGCATGTCAGACGTTTGTCTGTGGTTGCCATGGTTACTGTGTTCCAGTGTTTTTTCTCCAATCAGGAGCTCAGAAGGTTTTCTGCAAAACTTCATGTCTCAGTTTGATGGACAGGACGGAGAAATAATAGATGTATTAGTGAACAGGTCTTCTGGACTTTGTAGCGTCACATGGGGATCGGGGTCAGGGATTCAGACAGGGGGATGGGGGGGGGGGGTCCTCTTTTTTAAGAAGGGGATCTGGAGGATGTTGTCCACTTACAGGATGATCACATGACCCAGTCTCCCAGAGCAAGTCTGGTCCAGAGTTCTGGAGAGGAGAACTCATGATGGTCTCAGATTCAGGAGGAACAGTGCAGTTTCTGTCCCAGCCCTGGAAGAGTGGATCAGTTCTACATCTTAACCAGAGTTCCTGAGGGATTCTGGGAGTTTGACCATCTAGTCCACATTTGGGGCCTCATTTCTAAAGGTTGCGTACGCACAAAAGAAGGCGTACGCCACTCTCTACGCAATAGTTGAGATTTATAAAAAGCAAACTTGACGGGAAAATGTGCGGTCCTTCACGCAAGCTCTGACCCAGGCGTACGCACAAAAACGGGTGAAATGAGAAACGGCGACACCGTCGGCAGATGGAAGAAACACGTGAAAGTGAAAATGACAATACAATACAATACTGGCAAACGAGGACGAGTGGCTTATGAGCCGGTTCTGACTTCCTCCAGCCGTCCTGTTGGACCTCTGCGGGCTTTATATTGGGGCCACGGTCCGAGGTTGTGAGGCTACAGCATTTATGGCGTCTGCCACCGTTTGCCACTCACGTGCCTTTTTGGCATTAGTAATGTCCACACTGTGCCCTCCAACATTTTTCTCCTCTTTTCCACCTCGCCAACGATAACTTCTACTTCTCATTGAGTGAAGTTACGTTTTTTTTATTTCCTCTCTGTGTTTGCCATGGTTTCCCAATCAATGAATATTCATTTGTGGGCGTTTCACGGACTATTTATGGTCAACTATGGGCGTGTCATGAAGCCGCTAAAGCTGCGCTGCATTTAGA
>JAUDJI010001619.1:0-10138 GCA_037389245.1 Oryzias sinensis
TTCAAATATGTTATTTCTAATTAAAAACTCATTAAATTGGATTAAAACAGTTTTTTCAATCATTTTACTTAAAAATGGTAAGTTGGATACTGGACGATAATTGTTATAGTTGTTTGGATCTAAATTACTCTTCTTCAGAAGAGGCCTCACCACTGCCGTTTTAAAGGCAGCAGGGAAGACACCTGTCTGAAGAGAGTAATTTACTATATTTAAGAGCTCAAACTCAAAGAAGTCATAAAATGTTTTCAACAACGATGTGGGGATTGGGTCTAAAAGGCAGGTGGTTGGTTTTAACTGGGAGAAAACCTGACCAAGTCCCACAGCATCAACCAGGACAAAACTTTCCAGTGTTTCCTCTGATAAATACAATGCTATAGATTCATTAAAAGCAACACCTTTTTGAATTAAAAGAGTAGATCTAATAGCATTGATTTTACTCCTGAAGTGGTCTGCAAAACTCTCACATACAGCATCTGAGGCTGCTATGGAGGACCTTTGAGAGTCTCTTTTAGTTAAACTGTCTATTGTTTTAAAGAGAACTCTAGGATCGTTTTTGTTTTGTAAAATTAAGTTTGAGAAGTGGAGGGTTCTGGCTTTTTTTATTGCATGACTGTACCTCGTTTGCTGTTCTTTAAAAATTTCGCGATGTACAGTTAACTTCGTTTTTCTCCACTTCCTCTCCGCTCTCCTGCATTCACGTTTCATGGCTCTGATTGGTTCGTTCTTCCACAGTGCTGTAGCTTTAGTTTTCAACGTTTTAGTTTTAAGTGGAGCTACAGCATCAATGGCTGACTGTAGTTTGTTGTTAAAATGTTCAACCATAAAATCACATGATGCAGGTAAAATATGAGCGGGAGTTTGATGTAAAATATTGATAAAATTTGCAGCCACATCAGGAGTTATGTATCGTTTCCTCACAGTTCTCGCTGGAGCTTCCTGTCGAGTAAAACTGGTGATATTAAAAAATATACAATAGTGATCTGACACAGCCATGTCAACAACAGAGGACACACTGCAGGACAGCCCATAGGTTATCACCAAGTCTAGAGTGCGCCCCCTGCTGTGAGTAGGCTGTGTGACATGCTGTGTGAAATCCATACAATGCAAGAGGTTGAGAAACTCCTTTGCATGAGCATCACTATCTTTATCAACATGCAGGTTAAAATCACCAGTTATTAAAACTCTACTATATTTGGAGTGTATTACAGATAAAAATTCAGAAAATTCTTGAATAAAACAGGAGGGAGGCTTTGGTGGTGTGTAAACAGTAACACAAGATAGATGGGCTGTTAAAAGAAAATGCATGATGCTCAAATGAGGAGTAGCTATGTAGCGTGATTGTTTTGGTTGCAAATGAGCCACAGCAATCGATGCAGTGCCACCCCCTTTTTTATCTCCCCTGGTAGAAAATAAAAAGTAAAAATTTAGAGTGGGGAAGCTTCAGTGAGAACAACAGGAGCATCAGCACCCAGCCAGGTCTCTGTTAAAAGAAGGCAATCTAAATTGTTGTCTAAAATGAGCTCATTCACGATAAAAGATTTGTTTAAAAGAGAGCGAATGTTTAAAACAGCAAAGTTTAAAACAGTGTGTGTGTGCAGATGGATTGATTTATCTTTTTTGTCCGGTAATGTGTGAATGTGATGAAGATATCTAATTGTGGATCTGGTGGATCTGATCTGGGGATGTTTGTGAGATCTGCTTGTTATGTGAACTGGAATTTGTTGTGTGATAACCGTGGTTTTAACTGAGGATGGATGCCAGTGGTCCAGTCAGTCAGAGAGCAGTTTAGCAGAGCGGAGTGTGAGTTCAATGTTCATGGATAGAAGTTGAGATCCTTTTTGGTTTGGGTGGATGCCGTCTGGTTTAAAGAGATTTGGTCTATTGAAGAAGGTGGTGAAATTATCAACATATGGAATATTATTAGAAAGGCAGTGTCCTTTAAGCCAGATGTGAAGTTGATGCAGACGGCTGAATTTAATGTCTCCAAAGCGGGGAGATGGAAGCGGACCGGAGGTGATGCACTGTTTGTCCAGCTGCTTGATGGAGTGGATGAGAGTGATGAAGTCCTTCTTGAGGGTCTCAGATTGCTGAAACTTTAGGTCATTCACTCCTGCGTGGACTATTATTGTGTGTGTGGAGGGGTTACGAAGGGAGAGCTGGTGGGCAGAGTTGGTGATGTCTCGTACGAGGGCGCCTGGGTGACAGAAGGTGCGGCTCCCGTTAACGCGAACGTGCCCACGTCAGCTGCATCCCCTCCCTGCTCCCTGATTGGAACCAGCTGCACCTCTTCACCTCATCACCAGCAGACCTTCTTAAGGAGTTCCATCCCAGCAGTCTACGCCAGTCTGTTACACTCTCTCTGGTCCGTGCCCACGTTCCCACGACGAAGGAGCCAGGGGGGTCCCCGCGGCCGCAAGATCTTGCCGCCGAAGTGAGCGGGCCCGTCGCTGCAGGAGAGCAAGCGGGAGTTGGCGTTACACCTGTTGCGCGAGCCGGGGAAGCGGCAGATGAGGGGGGCGATCAGGTGAAGGTCGGTAAAACCTACAGTTTACCAGTCCATGACACGTTTGAGAGACCTCAGTGTTTAAAAGCTTTTTTTTGCAGACAGTGAATTTTCGAAAGTGACACAACTATGATGTGTTTCTCTACATTTTGGTTGGCCAGTTTATGCAGCAACATACGGGTAAAATGTTGCAAAAATGGTGAACACCTTTTAAATACCTTAAAAGCAAGCACAACAAAATAGTTTTAAGATGGGTTTTTACCAACAATTTCAGCTTCACTGTTGTCTGCTCTCTCTGCTTCCCTTTTTTAAAAATGATCCAATAAAGCAACATGTAAACAAGTAAAATACATCATTAGATAGATTTTGTGTCTGTGCGTGCAAACAGATATTTCCTGCCAGTCAAGGACGGTCATGTCTTCAATCCACAGATGTTTCAGTTCCATAAACAACTCAGTGCAGACAAGAAAACACAGACAACCTTGAGATCAGCACTTGTTCAGTTTATAGCAGGCAAGCACAGATGTTATTACAGGACACACAATGTTTGAATATATACAGTTCTCAGCATAAATGAGTACACCCCATTACATTTATCAGAAAACCTTTACCGTCCTTTCAGAATCAACATTCTCAGTGAAATACTATACTACAAAATAAACCTACTAAGGTAGGCCTTGGATTGCAAACAAGATAATTTGCACACACAAAAAAGTGATTTTCCTAATAAATTAATTCAAGTCCATTTTGCAAAAATAAGTACACCCCAGTCATAGTTTTAGGAGAAAAGCCCAACTTAAGACTACAAAATTCTAGTTCACAGGCATTCAACCATTGGTGAGTCTAATGATTCATTGATTGATTGTGGCATGTGGTGACACCGGAATTCATTTTATCAACATCTTTCACATTTTCTGGGAACGCAAACATCTTTTTACACAAAATGGATTTAGTTTAAACAAATCAGGAGTTAAACTGTTCTCCAATCTTTTTTACTTCCTGCGTCATACCAAGACTGATATAAATTTATCTCAATGTCAAGGCCAGACACAGACTGGATCCACACGAGGAATGGAGCTGCCCCCACTGGAGGAAAACATCAAAAACGAGAAACCTGCCTTCGAGCACCGGAAGAGGAAAAACAACGAAGACGACGGACTCTACCAAACACCACCAAACCAACAAACTCTTGATGGTTCTCCCTCCCCCTTTTCACCCTCCTCACCCCCTTCACCCCACCTGAAATTCACCGAGCAGATAATGGAGCGAGTCGGGATTGGGCTTCGATCTACCCCTCTGGCCAATCCATTCTTGTCCCCCATAATTCCGTCACCAGAACGTTTGAAGGGACGACCTAAAGCCCCACCCTCTCCTGTGCAACATCATATCCTGTCCCTGCAGTCAGATGTTTGATGTGTTGAGGGTCCAGGCTGTGAAAATACCAACAGTCATGATGGTCGCCAGAAAAACATGGGACCCTGTTCTCTAGAAACACACTGTCATGGTGTCGATGACGTAACAGACCCAGATGCTGAAACCCGGAAATAAACTCAGACTCAGGAACTTGGTTGTAAATTTAATCACTATTACTTGGCCAAGGGATAAGCGAAGAGCATGGTAGCAAGAGAGTCTGGCAAGAAAACTCCAGTGGAGAATCCTGAAGAGCGTCGGAGGATCTGCGCTGGGAAATCAGTGAGCGCGAGGACTGCGTGGCTTGAGCAGCAGGAGCCGAGGAGGAACCAGCGACACCCGTGGTCGACCGGAGAGAGTGTAACAGACTGGCGTAGACTGCTGGGATGGAACTCCTTAAGAAGGTCTGCTGGTGATGAGGTGAAGAGGTGCAGCTGGTTCCAATCAGGGAGCAGGGAGGGGATGCAGCTGACGGAGGCACCGTGACACACACACCATTTCTGTAATTGTCACTAAAAGGAGGAATGTAATCTGGCCAAAACGCAAACAAAGGACTTTAAAAGAGATAAACATCTCCTCTGCACTTTTCCAGAAACAGAAGGTAAATGAAAATATTATTACTCCTAGACCTCTTAAGTTAGCACTTTTAAATGTCAGATCCTTAGCAGGAAAACATTCTTAATTAATGATTTTATCACTGAGAACAAAGTTGATTTTATGTTCTTAGTTGAAACCTGGTTAGATGAGAACAGCAGTGGAGCTGTTCTCACAGAGTCAGCACCTCCCAACTATGGTGTTATTAGTAAGGAAAGAACAAGCAGAAAGGGAGGGGGGTTTCAGTCTTGTTTAATGAAATGTTTCAGTGTAAAAAGTTATCTTTTGGAAGCTTTCCATGTTTTGAATATGTAGCCCTACAGCTGAAGGCCTCACTCAAAACCATATTTATAAATATCTACCGCCCCCCTACATACTGTGCAGAATTTAACATTCAGTTTAGTGAACTGCTGTCCATAGTTTGTCTTGATTTTGACTGTATAATCATGGCTGGAGATTTTAACATCCATTATGGAAATCTTGAGAACAAAGGGACTAAGGACTTGATAAACACTCTGGACAACTTCAGATTGACTCAACATGTAACAGAGCCCACACACGACAGGGGGAATATTCTTGATTTATTGATCTCCAAAGGTCTGAACATCACTAAGGTTACTGTATGTGACTTAGGTCTGTCTGGACACTGCTGTGTTTCCTGCAAGAGCATTATTCCAGTATACACAAATGTTTTAAGGGAGGAGATCACAAAACGGTATATAACTGAAAATACTAGTGAGATGTTCAATCAGATGTTCTCTCTGACTCCTCCCCTCTCAGGGAATTCAGTCAACAAACTTGTTAACAGCTTTAATTCCAACATGTCAAATATCATGGATAATATTGCTCCTAGTAAGGTGAAGGTGATCTCTGGTAGGAAAAAATCTCCATGGAGAAATTCCATTATTGTAAACAATGGAAAAAGAGAATGTCGGAAATTTGAACGCAAATGGAGAAAATTTAAACTACAGGAAGATTATGACATTTTTAAAGAGAAACTTCACTTATATAATTTACAACTGTGCAATGGAAGAAAGTCCTATTTTTCTGAAATTATTACCAAAAACTCCCATAATGCTCAGGTCCTATTCAACATAGTCGACAAGTTGACAAAAACCCCTGTGACTGTGGCACTAGAATTTTACTCCATCAAAGGCTGTAATGACTTTGCCAAATTCTTCAGGGACAAAATCAAAAACACTAGACAAACAATAGTTTCATCAACTACAAGTTCAAAATATGAACCCTATCCACTAGAAACCAGTATTAATCCAATGGCTCAGTTTCAACCCATAAACAGCAAAGAACTGCTGGACATTCTATCGCAACTGAACTCCTCCTCTTGCTTTCTGGATATTCTACCCACAAGCTTTTTCAAAAAAGTCTCAAAAACATTGGAACCAGACCTGCTCCAGACTATCAACTTGTCGTTAACATCTGGCGTTTTCCCAGATCCACTGAAAACAGCTGTAATTAAACCTCTTCTAAAAAAGGACAGTCTAGACAAAACTCAAATAAACAACTATAGACCGATATCAAACCTCCCATTTTTAAGCAAGATCATTGAAAAAGCTGTTTTCCATCAGCTAAATGAATTCCTAATAAAAAATAACTGCTATGATGTCTTCCAGTCAGGCTTCAGACAGAATCACAGCACTGAAATGGCCCTGATCAAAGTGAGTAATGACATACGTTTGAATACAGACAGTGGGAATATGTCAGTGCTAGTTCTACTGAATCTCAGTACTGCGTTTGATACAGTCGACCATGCAATACTACTCAGACGACTGGAAAGCTGGGTGGATCTCACTGGGCCAGTATTAAACTGGTTCAAAACGTACTTAGAAAACAGGAAATATTTTGTGTCCATTGGTAACTTCACTTCTGAGCCAATAGAAATTACATGTGGAGTACCCCAAGGCTCCATCCTGGGACCACTTCTATTTAACATCTACATGCTCCCACTGGCCCAAGTGATAAACAACAACATTAGCTACCATAATTATGCAGATGATACACAGATATTAGACTGACACCAGGTGACCAAGGCCCTGTACAGGCTCTTGGTAAATGCATTGAGGACATTAATGACTGGATGTGACATAATTTACGTCATTATAGAGCTTCAATCCATTCAACTAAAAACTACCAACCAGGCCAAAAACTTGGGTGTATTGATAGACACAGACCTAAATTTTGATAAACACATTAAGGCAGTTACAAAATCAGCCTATTATAATCTCAAAAATATCTCAAGGATTAAAGATCTGATGTCTAAGCAGGACCTGGAGAAACTAGTGCATGCTTTCATCTTTAGTTGACTTGATTACTGTAACAGTGTGTTTACAGGACTACCAAAAAAATCCATCAGGAAACTGCAGCTTATTCAGAACTCTGCTGCCCGGGTTCTCACAAGGACCAAGAAAGTGGACCACATTAGTCCAGTTCTGAGGTCTTTGCACTGGCTACCTGTCTGTCAGAGGATAGACTTTAAAGTTCTGTTACTGTTTTATAAATCTTTGAATGGTTTAGCACCAAAATACATGGCTGACCTCCTGACCCAGTATGTACCAGCCAGACCTCTTCGCTCTTCTGGATCCGGTCTTTTACCAGTCCCTAGAGCCAGAACTAAGCATGGAGAAGCTGCATTCACTTTCTATGCACCACAGATCTGGAATAGACTTCCAGAAAACATCAGATCTGCTGAAACACTCAGTGTCTTTAAATCCGGGTTAAAAACTCACCTGTTCTCTGCTGCATTTAATTAATATGTATTCAAAAGTTTATGTCCGCACTGTTTATCTATGCTTGTTTTAAATTCAAATCTTGTTTACTATCTTTTAATTTTATTTTAATGATCACATTTTTACTATTTGGTTTTAATTGTTTTTAACCAATTTAAGTTCAATTGAAGATTATGTGATCTAAGTACGATCATTAATCTTAATCTAAGGTTATGGAGTTAAAGAAGTGTTTACTAAAAACTCAACTTTGTGGAAAGTTTGGACATTTTTCTTTTGTTCATATATATTGAACCAAGTGAATGCATAATCAAAAGTAGAAAAGTATAATCAAAATCTGATGATCTTCACAATTGCATTATTACTGTTAAGGTTTATTTGACCAACATTCTTTTTTCTTCAAGGTAAATCTGTGTTAGACGTTACTTGATACCACGTGGTGCAAAATGTTGTCAAATCCCCCATACGAGCATGGAAATTAAAGAAAAAAATGTATGGGCAAGACAGGAGTGTCTAAAGCTGGCACCCTCAGGAACAGTCTCTGCAGGGGGGGTTGCAGTCATTATTCTGCAACAACCTCCCAGAAAACAGTGAACCTCCAGAGCCTGACATATTTTTTAAATACACCTAACATTAAAAAAACAGTTGCTATATCAGGTCATAATGGCAAATACAGTTGTGGACAAAATTGTTGGTACACAATGCACATGTCCACAATGCTCACTGAAATGACTTGAAACGTTCAAAAGTAACAATGAATTAAAATTTATTGAAAATTAATTAATCAAAATCAGCCATTACTTTTGAGTTGTTGATTAACAGAATTATTTTAAAAAAAATGAAATAGGGCTGGAAAAAAATAATGGAACCTCCATAAAAGACTGAAAACTAAATGTTCAGGGGGTCATGATGAACTCAGGTATGTCCTTTAATTGACATCACAGCTGTTTTCAAACCCATAATCAGTCAGTCTGCCTATTTAAAGGGAGACACGTTGCTGTTTGGTGAAAAGGTGTGTACCACACTGAACATGGACAACAGAAAGTGAAGGAGAGAATTGTCCCAGGACATTAGAAACAAAATTATATATAAAACCATAGGTAACACTTTATATTAAGATTCCTTAACAAGCTTTGTTAACGCATTAACAAGCATTATAATATAATTTTTAGGGTGTTAGCAAGACATTTATTAGTACAATCAGTCTTATAATGTTTATTAAATTACTTAGTTAACACATTTACAAGCATTATTATGAGGATGTTTTTAAGATGCTAATGATACATTTATTGGCATTATAGATGCCTAACAAAGGTGTCAGTGTTAATAAGCTTAATAAGATTATTAATAAACTTTGTTAACAAATTAAGAAGTATTATTATTGTTCTAGTAAGACATTTATTAGTCTCAAAGAAGCCTCACACAAGCCTAGATTGATGTGTAAGATAAGTAAGATCTAGTAAGATATTTATTAGCATTATAGATGTCAAGGTGCCTCTGTCAGCTCTCCTCCCCCTCCCTTCTCTGCTCTGCTCCTGACTCCCCCAGCTGTGACTACTCATCTCATCAAGACTCTGCTCTACTTAAGGAGACCCAGTTCTAGCATTCTTCCCCAGTTCGTTGCCCCTGACGGTGCTTAGTCTAACATTAGACTCATGTCTGGCTTCCATGTCTTGGTCCCTCGTTAAACTTTGTTTTTTTTTCTGCCTCAGGACTTCATGCCACGAGAGTCACCTGAGTTAGATGCTTCCACGAGCAGCCGCTACATTCCTGAATCTCCTGAGAGAATCAGCCCTCGTCAGATCCTTCAGCCACACCACAAATCCCAAGTTCGCCAAGATCTCCAGCCAAGCCACAAATCCCAACTTCATCAGAAACTCAAGCAACGCTACGAAAGTTAACTTTGCCAGAACCTCCACCCACGCCAAGACTCCCAACCACGTCGGATCAAAATAAACCTAATTACTTACCTTACTCTTTACCTGTGTCCTCCTTCTGGGTTTCAGCAACTGGATCTTCCACGCTCACAGCACAGGAGGTGATCAGCTGATTTAGACAGGTGCGTCTCCCGCAGTAAAGCTAGATCTGCTTTGAGATCATTCAGGTGGGTTAACACTTTCAGCCTCTTTGGCCCAAAGCCAAGTCCACGCACATTCCAGCTAACAATGTTAAGACTGTTCATAACTGCTCTAACCAGGAGAGTGTAAGGCTAAATGGTGCGTGTGCCAGTCTGTGTGCGCATGCCCGCTGATCGATGAAGGAGCGCTGTGCGTTTGTGTGCATGAGCGTTTCCTGACTGTGTGGGCTGCATGTTGCATGTTTCCTATGTGGGCTTATGTGAGGTGTTTGCGGGACGTCCGCAAGTGTGAGTCGGATCGCGTGTGTATGCGATTGTCTGAGTTTAAACACACAGTTCAGCCAGTACTTATTGATATTCTGAGAACCAGCTCCCATAGCATCAGTCCTAGTATAAATGACCGCTTTGTTAATGATGCCTTACAAGCCCTCAGGAGTACACTCGATGTTGTTGCCCCCTTGAAACCTAAGTTCGTTTGACAAACCCGAGTAGCACCGTGGTTTAACGCTGAAACTCGTTCTCTTAAACAAGAAACCCGTAAGTTGGAAAGAGAATGGCGCCGCTCCGGTCCAGAGCAGCCTCTGGATATCTGGAAACGTAGCCTATTAAATTATAAAAAAGCTCTGCGTAGAGCTAGAAGCCAGTACTATTCAACCTTAATATCAGAGAATGGAAACAATCCAAGATTTCTTTTTACCACTATTGCTAAATTAACTCGCAGTCAAGAGCTCAGTAGAACCACAAGTTCCTGTTTCTCTCAGCTCTGATGATTTTCTTACATTTTTCGATAGTAAAATCTCAAATATTAGACAT
>JAUDJI010001620.1:0-10136 GCA_037389245.1 Oryzias sinensis
CTATCTAGTGTATCTGCTATGTGTTTACCCGGCACCATTGACCGTTTGGCCGCTCCCTTCGAGAACCACTCTACGAAGGGAACATTCTATCTAGTGAATCTGCTATGTGTTTACCCGGCACCATTGACCGTTGGGCCGCTCCCCTTCACCAGGGGAACATACTACCTGAAGGAAGGGGAAGAATGAAGGGGAGCCAACAAGATTACACAACCTGATTCAATTTTTTAACACCAATGCAGTTAATCCTTCTCATTCGCGGCTTCCACCTGACTTAACATATTCTTCATTCAAACCAGACCTAATTTTTTCTTTAAACCGCTAATATTTCATCAGAATTTAACCTAACATATCTCTGAAAGGCGGAAGAGGACCACCTTCCCATTGCTTTCAGCGGAAATGATGGCACATGAAGAGCAGCAGCTGTAGCAGCGCCTATTCTCAGGGAGTGCAGGGTGTAAAGGTCTGACGGAAGACCGCAGAACAAGCAGACGTCTTTGCAGCACCAGATCAAGGACTGCGGGGTGACGTCGTTCGCCGGAAACGAAGAGCAGACAGGGAAGTAGGGGTTCGTAGGCTCAGGATGCGATGCATAGATAAAGACAAAGCATAATTAGTCTGGGCAAAAGAATATAGAAATAACCCAGAAACCGCTTAGTTTTTTAAATTCTTGATATAAATGGAATAACAGTGCTTTTAAAGAACAGTCCTGAGAAGTGAAATTTAGTTAGTTATTAAGTAAAAGTCCCTTTATGGATTCATTGCATCATAAAACCGCCAGAATCACAAATTCCAGTAAAGAATTGATAGAGAAATATAGAACCTGCAAGAAATCTCAACACCAATTTAATGTACACTAATGTAAGAGATGTAACCTTTAACAATTCCAGAGGGACGCACCTTCAGAAGGTCATCGAGGAGCAGGTGATGGAAGGGTAACCAAAGACCAAAAATATTTGTAGATGAGGAAGATCATCATCCCAAGTAGCAATGGATCGCAGCTCGGCCGGTTATGACATCAGTGGTCCTCAAATAGGTGGACAACGAAGCACAGACTATTGAAGTTTTAATTAGCCAAGGGCATCTGGATACTGCAAAAAAAAAAAAAAAAAAAAAGAAGAACTTCCGATCCACGAGGGATCGTAGGTTTAAGTATTTTAGCTAGACTGAACATTAACATTTAGAGGCAGAGAATAACGAGCCTCTAAAGGAGATGCCTCTAGCCGAGTGCCATCTGCTAAAACAGGGCAGAGAGAAGACTAATGGACACAAGATTTAACTCTTGAACTAAGTTTGAGAGAGTGTAAGTGATAATTTCTCCGGTCAGGGTTGAAATTGCCCATGGTGTTATTAAACACTACCCAGTCAACCGATGACACATAAGATTATCATTTCACATAGAAACAGCCTCAATATAATCTCCATGGCTGAATTATCTCATAAATTGTACTATGCAAAATATAATAAATAAAATCTCATCTAACTACACGATCCCTTACACACCATTAGAGCTGTGAATTCAGGCAGCCGGACAAACACAAACCACTCTTCCTAAATCTTTCCCCCCAAAACCAGAAGGTGCAGCCTCAGAAGAACAAGTGGGGGGGCCTGGAGACACGACAGTCATTACCATAACAAAACCACTCCAAGCATAGAGAGGGAAAGATCGAACGCAAAACACAAAATCCAGAACTGGAACATGTAGCCCATGATCGAGCTACCCAGAACAAGAACACAAGATGAACAGATTAGCGTGGGAACAAAGCCACAGCAAATTTCAGGTGGCCCAATCATTGACAAATCATATTCAACCAAGAATGAATAAACAATACACTGCACAAAGCTAGAGATGACATAATGGGGAGCGGCAAGCATCAATAAACCATCCAGAACTATAGAAGAAAAATAAAACCGGATGGGTGGAGGACCATACAGTATAGACAACGTGGAAATACATTTTTTTCCACTGAGATTCAAAAGATTAGGGATACAGAGGAAATTTGGCCACCCAGAAATCATCAATAACTCGCAAAATGAAGGGGACCCGTCGCCTATAAATATCCATTGCAGGGCTTCTGATAATAAAGTTGATATTATCAAGACTGCCACGACAGCTGAAAGGTAAACCGACAAACACGTCGAGCGCCAACTGAATGCCAAGGGACACCACTGAGAGGCATAGAGGCAGAACAGTGATAACATCGGCGATAACAGTCATCCTCAGCCTTATATCCCGTTCGGAGGAAAATCGTGGAGACACCATGGGCAGACGAAGAAACTTTTATACTAATCCTGAAGGCGCATGGGAAACCAGGCCACTGATGCCCAAAAATGAACTGCGAGGCGTTAACATGGTCCAGATCAAGAACGTCAACCTGAACACTTCCTAGGGGCCACCCTCAGTGGCGGCTTTGAAAACGATGCCCCGGAAGAATCCATCACATAGCCCCCACAAACCTCCAAACCAAACCAGAGAAAGAATAACAAATTAACTGTCCAGCCGAGAAAACGAGGCCGCGACGAGACTGACACACTCACTAATGCGGCCGACGCAAGTCCCTGAATCCAGGGCAGGACCCACTGGGGTACACAGAGCGTAAAAAAACAAAACAAAACAGGCGTAGCAGAACCATTTGCAGAACGGGCGGGGGCAACGAACGAGGATCGCCGAGTGAATAAAATGAGCCATAGACACTGCATAAGAGAGACCAGTCATAGGAAAAATGTCCACAGAGCAGAGACAGGTCCAAGATACACTGATTCACATTCTGACCAACCAGCAGCTATAACACGAAGAAAATAAACAGAAGAACCGCCATAATAATAAAGCCAGCATCGAATTAAAGATAATTAAGATTTTACACTCAGCTCCCAAACAAAACAGCCACAAAAAAAATGCTAAAATCCACAACAAATTCAGCCAGCATGAGAAACCTGTCCAAACGAGGACCGCCAGCCTCCACAACCACAGAAAAGACCCCACGACCCCTGAAACGACAACCGGAGACGCAGAACTACGTCGCAGAAAAGGAATCAGAAGTGCATCATGATGGACCATGAGACAAAACTACAATTCCCAAGATCCTTAGGGGCGTGACGTCACCGAAGTAAACAGGAAGTAACACGCAGCCTTAGAAAACTACACGGGAAAAGGACTCCATGAAGCTCACCGTAGATTATAGGGGTGACCACGGCAGACGAGAAGACCCGGACCGCTCCTGATCGGGGAGCACGGACATCCCGAACATTGCGGAAAGCACACCCCCTGCATATGCACGCGACCGCGGCGAAACGAACGCGCCGCGCGCCGTCAGCCACCCGCCGATCGCCGCAAGGAGAGCAGACGTGACGAAACGAAAACCCCACATCAGAAAAATGGGGATCATCCATCCGAAGGACGGGGGGAACACAGCAAGACGCCGAAAGATAAGGAGACCCGCGGGCTCGGAGACCGGCAAGAATGAGCGCTGAAAGTAAGAGAATGAACAATCGTACACCTGACTTAAATAGGACGCTAAGCAGGTGGGTTAATTAACTGACCCGCCCTAGGGGAGTAACCTGCAATTCTGCCGAGTGTCTGCCCGAAATGCGATAAATCGCTATATAAACTACGTACAATATGTCAAAACTTCATAATTCTCAACCAACCAAAAGTGTTACAAGCACAAAACCTAATGCACGTAAATAGCCGTCGGCTGAAGCCCTTGACCGACATTCACGCACATCGACGAATGATGAATGCAAGAAACACTTCTGAATTACGTATCTATCACGAAAGACCAAGATTTCATACATGAAAAATGTGCAAAATGTAACTGTGACATGGCCTTAAGGCAGCCTTTCTCAAAGAGTGGTCCGCAGACCACAGGTGGTCCGTGAGAGCTCCCTAGTGGTCCGTGAGGCGGCATGGCGGCAAGCGGGAAAGTTAGTCTGCCTGGGAGTTGAACATCAACTTAAAATATGGATCAGTGGCTTAGGACAGGGTCGCTTAAAAAAAACTCAGATGAAACATCTGACACAACTGTAAAGGTGCTACGAGTTGATGTAAATTCGAGTAGTTCCGTTAACATCGAACATACAGTTCGGGTTTTTTTGGACTGGAGAGGGGAGGATCCCAAACCACACTGTGTTTTGTGCTATGAAACGTTAGCTAACGAGGCAATGAAACCTGCTAAATTAAAGAGGCATCTGGAAACTAAGCACAAGGAGTACCAAGGGAAACCTATTGGATTTTTTGAAAGAAAATGGTATGAACTGAAGAAACAGCATTTGAAAGAGACCTCCCAGTTTTTTGCACCTGGAGAAAATGTGAAGGCTACAGAGGCGTCATACAAGGTATCCCTCTTGATTGCTAAAGCAGGAAAACTTCATTCAATTGGTGAGAATTTAGTTAAACCAGCTGCAAAGGTGATGGCTAACATATTGTTTGAGGGAAAATCCGGCGACGAAATGAACAGGATTCCTCTCTCCAATGACACCATCCAGTGGCGCATAAAAGCTATGGCTGAAAGTGTCGAACATCAGTTGGTGACACGTTTACGCCAAAGTCAGTTTTTCTCACTACAGTTGGATGAATCTATCGACCTGGGGAATGAAGCAAATCTGTTGTTTTGTGAGATACATTTATGCCGGTGGATTGCATGATGAGTTTCTCTTTTGTCGTTCCTTACCAACCAACACAACAGGAGATGCAATCTTTCATTCACTCAATGATTTCATTGTGAAGAATAACTTGGACTGGTCAAGATGTGTCGGGATTTGCACCGACGGTGCAACCGCAATGTCTGGAAAACAGAAAGGCCTCGTAGCGCGCATTCGCGCAGGAGCGCCATCTGCAGCAGCAACACACTGTTGCATCCACCATGAACAACTGGCTGTGAAAAAAATGCCACAGTGCCTAAAATCAGTACTTGATGAGAGTGTGAAAATAGTTAGGAAGTGTGTGAAGGAATGGGAAGTTAACACACAAAACTCATTTTTCACACTGAAGTTTGCTGGTTGTCGCATGGAAAAGTCCTTACCCGTCTGTTTGAACTGTGAGATGAAGTAATGTTATTCCTGCACCATAGTGATGAACTGTATGACAGAATGCATGATTTCCAGTGGCTTGCAAAGTTGGCATACTTGGCTGATATTTTCAGCACTCTCAATACTTTGAATTTGGCACTGCAAGGGAAGACTGTCACCATCTTCAATGTCCAGGACAAAATTAAAGCTACACGCCTCAAGGTGGAATTGTGGCGTGGCCGTCTCGATCGCAGAGAATTCAACAGTTTTCCAACATTCGCTGATTTTCTCCTTGCTGCTAAGGAGGATGTGGATGGGAGCACAGTTGCATCCTTCAAACAACATCTGCAAGACCTACACTCACAGCTAGGAATATATTTCCCAGAATGAGATGCAAGCTTTGATGGGATCAGAAATCCATTTGGGGACAAAACGCACATTAAGCAATTCACTTCCAAGCTTTCACCAAGGGAGGTTGACAGCCTTGTGGAGATTGCATTAGATGGGACCCTGAAGACAACTTTCAGGGAGAAAGGTTTGACTGACTTTTGGCTCCACATCCAACCTGAGCATCCCGAGCTGGCGGAAGGATCCGATAGGATCCGATTCACTGACCTAAGACGGATCCAGAACACCTTAGCCAAAATTTCAACCAGTGTGACTCGGAGATAAGTACCTGGGGCCAGTTGTTCAAAAAGTTTAATCTGGATCAAAATGATCCAGGTTTGGAAATCACATTTTTTCCTATGCAGGATCAGGTAATCCGTCTTACTTGCTTTAATCTGCCTGTTTCTCAAAGCAACATTGGACTGGATCGCCCTGATCCAGATACACAGTTTTCAAGATTACCAAATCCAGATTACCTGTCCTCTAAATGGGACATAGCTGGTAGCCCTATGTAAAGAACAGGTAGAAGAGCCAACATGGGGTCACTGTAAGAGTTTGTAACTCTGAGACAAAACACAAAAATAACAAACATCCACTTCCATTCATAATTTCTTTTATGACCCCTCATCTGAGTCACAAAAAATAAAAAAACAAATATACATTAACAAATACATTGTGGATATTTTGAAAACGTCTTACATAAAATGGCTAAATGTCCAATAGATAACAAAATAAAGAATGTTTAGGGAGTTTTTTAATCTGAGGAGGAGAGACCAGCATTTCCAAGCTCTGCTTTTAGGAGGCGGATCTGCAGTTCTGCTTTGGTTGTTTTTACTTTACTGAATAGCTAAACTGGTAGCCTATGTCTACTGTATCTACTTCATCACTGTTACAACGGTTACACAAGTCAAGTGCAAAATATAATTAAAAGTATAAACACTAAATGAAACAAATGTATTATTTGACCAATTTTAAAGTTTTTCTACATTTCCCTCCTGGATTCCACCTTTAAATCCTACCCCCTGTTGGGATCAGGATAATCCAGTCTTTTTGGATCAAAGTTATCCAAATCCTACTGACAAGTTTTGAACAACACAAACTGAAGGTTTGATCCAGATTAGAACTAGGATTGGATTCTGTGATCTAATCTGATTTCAGATTCTTTCTTTCCCTTGTAACAACCCATTTTCAAGATTTGATCCAATCCGATCACCACAATCCGATCAGCTTACCTTTGAACAACTGGCCCCTGGGTACTGAACAGTGCAGGTGAGGTTTTCCAGATTTCTTGAATTTCTTGCATGATAATCAAGCGTAAATAAATATCTGTGTAAACAAACAAATAAACAGGAATTAATGGTTTAGTTTCCTAAAATTTAGCCCACTGTAGAGTGCCTGTTATCCTTTTTTCTCTTCTTTTATCCCCTTTCTTTTTTACCAGAACTCAGTAGGGGTGGGATTATATAAGCTTGCTTCTTCCCACTCCTTTTCAAGCAATAAATCAAACTCTACTTATACCTCAGTTAATCATCACTGTATTTAATTAAGCATATATGATTTAAGTGACGTTTTTGTTTTGTTTTCTGACTTTTTAATCTATGCATTTCATCATTTCTGTAATGAGTTTGATAAATATGTGTGATGCTTGAAATAAATCAATAAAATCAAAATCAAAAATCAAACCCTAACCCCCCCCCCCATCTCTAACATCCCACTCTCTTCTATTCCGTCCAGTCTAACAATAAACTAACAAAAAAAGTCAACGTAAATAAAGTTTAGCCCTAAATACCAAAGGGGTTTATACCAATATACTCCTTGTGTGTCTAATGCAACAGTAACATCTTTCCAACTCTAAAAGCCTTCAGCTCTTATCTGTTTGCTCTGCTGTTTTTCAGGACAAGTAAAAAAAAAAAAATGCTTACTATGTTTGTTTTTTGTCACCGATGTATCCTCACGTATTTCTTACTTTCACATGCCGCAAAAGTTTCAGTAGCACTGTCTTTCACGTACAGCGTCATGCACAGCTTCCCATTTATGCACAACTGCTTTAAACAAATCAAATTTCCCCTCGTTTTTGATATACTAAATATAACTTTTGCCAAATAATCTTTGATGGACTCTTTAAAAGGGAGTGAAAAGGAGCAAATGTATCGATAATCCCAACCTTATTGGGTTATACTTGATTTATTTCATTCTCGGTATTAACTACTATGCTAGTTGTACTTCGATGAAGCAAAACTGTCCACCATTAGCTAGCTAGTCTGTCTCTTATCACTGCCAAGCTTTTTTTTTTTCATTCTGCTTTTTCAATATTTATTTTTTAAGTCGAGAATTATAAAATGTACAACAACCCAGTTTCCATGGTAACAGAGCATGTAACTCTGGAAAATGGTGATGTAACACAAAAGAGCAAAAAGAAAAAAAAGGAAACCTGATATGTTTCTCTGAACTACTTTGTTGGCTAAAATGGAACGTTGATTTTGGCAAACATTTAGAGCCAGAACAGAAAAATTCATTTTGTTTTGAACCACTTGTGAGTCTGACAGGAGACCAAGAAAGACCTCAAGGTCTAAAATTGCTTTTTTGTTTGTATATCTTTGAGCTGCTGTCGTACCTGCTTGATGAACCTTCAGACGTTAACTTTTGTGCTTTTACTTTAAAGTCTGTTTAAAAGTGTACATCTCATTTTTTTCTGTTCATCAAATACAGAACAAAATATCTAAAAAAACAAAAATATCTTAGCTTTCTGGTTTCAGTCGAATAAGGAGAAGCTATGGCCTTCGGTTTGTCTCAGTGGTTGGTCTATAAGATTTTATGTTATTTGATAATTAATCGCATCCCTTTTGGTTGAAGTTACCTGTACAGTCATCCTGCTGAAACCACATCTGTCCCTTTTGAGTCTTGGTTTGATTGTATTTGATTTTGTGTTCAAACATATAGTAAAATGGTAAAATGGTTCTTTTTCTAGCTTCCTCGAAGGCCCAAAGCACTTTACAGTCAAACATTCACACACACATGGCGGTTCCGCGGCCAAACAGTGGTGCCAAACTTCCACCAGAGGCAAGTTAGGGGTCAGTGGCTTGCCCAAGGACCCCTGGAATAAACATAATAAACAGAAACTGATAAAGTCCTTTAAAAAGGAGTGGGTTAAAGAATAATTTTATTAACACCAACCCCAATCTTACTATACATTAGGCATACATTTTTATTAAATATTCATTAACCACAAAATAATTAAAGAAAAAAAAGCATCAAGGTTTCCAAGCAACGTAACGAGTCATTTCATAATTTACTTTAACCTGCTTTTTGTGAAAAAGCAATTTAAATCATTGGTGGTACATAAATATATCCTTTACTACCACAACCTTTAGTTGCCCAGTTATAGTTTATACCTCAGAAGATTACGCATTCCTTTGGGATTTTTTTTAGAGTATAAATCGCATTTTTTGCATAGTTTGGCCAGGGGTGTAATATATACTCAGCGGTGACTTTTATTTGTTTCTGACAAACTAAATATTGGCTCAATTGGTGGCCACTAGCGGTTGTTTCCCATTAACGACCACTAGAGGGCACTGTGGGTATTTGCATCAGTATTTGCTACTGAGAGCAACGAAGAAGAAGCACTTCTCAAAACAAACATGAAGGAGAATCTGAGCATTATCCTCCAGAACGTCATAATATTTTTCTTTTTGCATCGAGACATGATTAGCCTTGTTTTTATTTTATTTTTGTCCCTCGTTGGACTAATTCGGGACAGCAAGTCATTCAACATTTAACAGGGTTACAGAGACTCTCAACATCATCCATGTCTTCCATGAATTGTACATGAGATAGTCAATACTTCAATATAACGATGAGGCCAAGAACTTGACGGTAGCTCCTCCTACATGCAATGGCGGTGTCAAAGTTGCCACATTAACTTATCTTTAACTTATCTTTAACTTAACAAATAAGTTAAAGTTTAGGTTTGTCATCTATCTGAAGAGGAGCTTTTTTTTCTTCTTCTCTGGTTTATTTTGTAAATGTAAATTACTCCAGACTCCTGCACTAAATGTGACAAATGATGATTGGTGAGAAGATCATGTCTGTTTGATTACAGTTAAGCTGCTCGTAATCCTAATAAACAGTCATATTCCCTTCATTCCAGATATCAAAACTCCTCCGCTAAGGTTATCTGTTCTTTGTGAATCTTCATGCATACAAACATAGACTACTTTTTTGCAAAGTAGGACAGGATACCCCCCAACACCCCAGCAATGCACCCATTCCTCTCATATTAGATTATGCAGGCGGCTCTCAGGCCTCAGCTACAGTGTGCAGAAAACCCATGGGACCCTATTACCAGTGACACCAGCAGACTCCACAACCCTAAAGCAACACAGTGACACAGAGAAGGAAAAGGGAATAATGCAGTGACAAAATGCAAAGCAGTGGAAAAAGGAAGCAAGGACAATTAGAGAGACGAAGACAAGGAGAACATCTGAAATGGAAGGAGGTCAGCAGAGAGAGGATCATCGAAAGTGACAGGATACTGAGGGGAAAAAAAAAGCTTTCTTTGGTTGGAAAATGTTGAATATCCACAAAGACTTTTTAAATGCTACAAAACTCCTATGAAAATGTTTTTTTTCCATCATTGTTTAAAAGCTAAGTGAGAAGCCGAGTATGCTTGAAGAGATGACAACTCTGATATTTGTGCCTTTTTTTTCCAACTTTCCACACAGATCAGCGCAGTGTAATTATAGCAT
>JAUDJI010001621.1:0-10135 GCA_037389245.1 Oryzias sinensis
GTTGCCAAAAGAAGACGAAGTCCTGTCTGTTTTCAAGGGTGCAACATAAATTTGGTGTTTCCGCCCGGTTTGGAGTGCTTTCTGCAACGAGGCCCATTCAAAAAGACACGTGAGTGACCGCCATGATGCCAGCTGAACTAGCTTAGCCTGCTAAGGTGTTCGACGTTGTTTTGCCAAAACGAAAAAGAGCAAAGATAAAGACTCTGCTACCATGGCTACCAGTGTAAAAATGTCAGCTGCATGGGAGAGTGTCTATGACGAAATAGAGGGAAAGCTAATGACGTTGTCTGTGCCGGAGTTAAATGAAGCCTGTCAATCACTTGGGGTTCCGGTCGGCGAGCGTGAGAAAGACTTACCTCGTAAGCTGAGGAGACAAATCCTGCAGTTCATAGAAAGTGAAGAGGTAACAACACTTGAAGATGGGGGAATGTCTTTGCTACTTGCATTTAATGACAAGATTGATGAGCTAAAAGAAAAAGACGAGAGCTCTGAGGTTCATTCAAAGAAAACGGCCTCCCAGCACCACCCCGTGGCAGAAAATGGCGCTGCATCCAAAAGTGCAGTTAGAGAAAATGAGTCAGTCCCAGAGTCAAATATACCTGAAACAGTTACCATTACTGAAAAAAACCCCACATTTTTCCATCCATTTTACAGGAAGGATCTGAAAATTATAGGACAGATTGGAGAACCAAACCAAAAAGATAAATTAGGATATGCCAGTCTGGAAAGACAAGTTCAAAGAGCTCTGAAAAAGGGATATGATGAAGGAGAAGTTGTGGAGGCCATCATTCAAGCCATTTCCTCAGGGACAAAACTGAAAAGCTACCTGGAGAGCAGAGTGGATTTGACCCTTCACTCTCTCAGACAAATATTGCGGACACATTACATTGAAAAAGATGCCACAGAACTTTACCACTCACTTACTCGTGCAGTGCAAGAACCCAAAGAAACTCCAATTCAGTTTTTGGTTCGAGCCATGGATTTAAGACAGCAAGTTCTATTTGCCTCAGAAAGAGCTGAGTCTGGATTGAAATACAGTTCAGAATTAATCCAAAATCAGTTCCTTCAAACAATCATTACTGGTCTTCAAGATGACATCATCCGAGCTGATTTAAAACCATATCTGCAAAACCCACTGGTAATGGATGAGGTACTTCTGGAAAGAATGACAGCTGCATATAGCCTGGAAATGGAAAGAAGGAACAAGCTTGCAACAACAATTAAACCAAGAATGGTTAAGGTTGCAGCTGTGGGTGAGGAAAACAGCCACCTTGATGAAAATATTCTGCCACAAGAGGCAAATAAAAAGAACAAACAGACTGAAACAACGAAACGTGACACACTGATGGAGAAGGTTGACCAAAGCAACAAAGCTATTTGTGAAGCCATTCAGAATCTTTCCTCGCAAATTGCAAGTTTAAATCAGTCTCCAAGACCACAAAAAGTAAAAATGAGCGATCAGCGAAGCTGGAAGCCCCGTCCACAAACATGGATAAACAAACAGTGTCAACAGTGCCAAGTGACCAACCAAGAAGGAAGATGCAACCACTGTTACAAGTGTGGCAGCACAGATCATTGGGCAGCTGGTTGTCGCACCAAAAATGTTGCAGCTTCCACCAACAAGATCGAAATTCAATCACATGCTGGAGTAAAGATGAGCCATGTGGAGGAGCTCAACCAGAGAAAACCCCTTGCTGGTAAGCAGCAACAAACAGCCAAGTTAGTAGGGAAGAGATGTTTAGTCCGAGCCTCCCTTGGTGGCGTTGACACCACAGTGCTGTGGGACACAGGATCACAAGTATCAATTGTGGGAGCACACTGGAAAAAAACATACCTTCCAGACACTGAAGTGAGACCAGTAGAAGAATTGCTTGAAGAAGGAGCATTAGATCTGTCAGCTGCTAATGGAACTACAATCCCATATGAAGGATGGATTGGAGTTGATTTCACTCTGTCGCAAGATGCTGTGTGTGGAAGTCGTGACAAACCAGTGCTGGTTCCAATTTTGGTAGCTCATGGTGACCTTGAACGCCCCATCATTGGGTTTAATAGAATAGAATAGAATAGAATGCCTTTATTGTCACTGTACACATGTACAATTCACATCACACACACATGCAGTGAAATTAGAGCCGCTCACTATTCAGTGCAAACATACAAGAGAGAAAAAAAACTCGCAGAATAATATAATAATAAAATAAAATAATTTCTCAAAATGAAGGGCACAATTTACAAATTACAAACTACAAAAGAACAAAATCTACAATAGAAATTTCTGCAGAGAGGTAGTTATGACAGACACAGAAGAAGCCTGCTGTGTCCATGAATGCAGATATATTGCACTTAAAGTATTGCACATGATGGGATGGTATTGCACATATTGGGATGTTTTTTGCATGATGGGATGCGCATAGTGAGAGAGAGAGACATGGGGGGTGGAGCTGTCAGTGACCTTGCATGTGGGAGTTCAGGATGGTTATGGCTTTTGGGAAAAAACTGTTTTTAAGGCGGTTTGTCCTTGACCTGATGCACCTGTAGCGCCTTCCTGAGGGCAACAGGTCAAACAGTCCAGAGCCAGGGTGGGAACTGTCTTTTATGATCTTCCCAGCTCTGCCTAGACAACGGGAAGAATAGATGTCCGACAGGGAGGGAAGAGGGGAGCCGATGATCCTCTGGGCTGCTTTGACTACCCTCTGCAGTCTCTCCCTGTCCGCCATGGTGCAGCTGCCGTACCACACTGTAATGCAGTACGTCAGAAGGCTTTCTATGGACGTGCGGTAGAAGGTTGTCAGCAGGCTGGGGTCCAGATTGTGCTTTCTGAGGACCCGCAGAAAGTGGAGTCTCTGCTGAGCCTTCTTGATGACCTCTGTGATGTTTTCTGTCCAGGAGATGTTGTTGGACAATACAACACCCAGAAACCGGAAGGTGTGGACCCTCTCCACACGCTCTCCATTGATGTAGAGGGGAGCTGGGTCGGTGCTGTGCCTCCTGAAGTCCACGATGATCTCTTTGGTTTTCTTGGTGTTCAGAGCTAGGTTGTTGTCTGAGCACCAAGCTGCCAGCTTCAGGACCTCCTCCCTGTAGGCTGCCTCGTCTCCCTTCGAGATGAGTCCAACAACTGTGGTGTCATCAGCAAACTTCACGATGAGGTTGCTGTCGTGCTGCGGACTGCAGTCGTAGGTGTAGAGGCAGTACAGGAGGGGGCTCAGCACACAGCCCTGTGGAGAGCCAGTGCTCAGCGTGCGTGTGGGGGAGAGGTGGGGGCCCAGTCTCACTGCCTGGGGCCGGTCAGTGAGGAAGTCCTTTATCCAGGCACATGTGAGGGGGGGCAGGCCTATAGTGTCCAGTTTCCTGATGAGAATGTCCGGGATGATTGTATTAAAGGCAGAGCTGTAGTCCACAAAGAGCATCCGGACGTAGCTCTGCTGCTCCTCCAGGTGGCTCAGCGCTGCATGCAGGGCTAAGGCGATGGCATCCTCTGTAGACCGGTTTGTACGGTATGCAAACTGGTGGGGGTCGAGGTCTGGGGGGAGGTGATCGTTGATGTGCCGAAGGACCAGTCTCTCGAAGCACTTCATGATTACTGGAGTGAGTGCCACTGGCCGGTAATCGTTGAGGGTGGAGATGGGAGATTTCTTCGGTACTGGGATGATGGTTGCAGATTTTAGGCAGGAGGGTATCACTGCCTGGGCCAGGGAGAGGTTGAAGATTTCTGTGAGGATGGGTGCGATCTGAGGAGCACATGCTCTAAGCACTTTGCCAGGAACCCCGTCTGGGCCAGCTGCCTTTCTGGGGTTCACTGCTAGGAGCGCCTTCCTGACGTCATCCTCAGTCACAGTTAGTGGCATGACTGGAGAAGGAGAAGAAGGAGGAATGGAGCAGGATGGGATTGAGGGTGGGAGTGGGGCAGCAGAGTTCTGTTGGTTTGGAGCTTCAAAGCGTGCAAAGTAGTTATTCAGCTCCTCTGCTAGCGCTGCACTCAGATGGTCTGCAGTTACTTGACATCCCCTGTAGTTGGTGATGTCATGTATGCCCTTCCACACCTCACGCGTGTTGTTGCTGGACAGATGGGCCTCAATGATCCTCCTGTGGTCCAGCTTAGCCTTTTTGACCCCCTTCCTCAGGTCAGCACGGGCAGCTCTGTACAGAGCTCTGTCGCCTGACCGAAAAGCAGCGTCACGGGCTTTGAGGAGTTTGCAGACTTGGGTGGTCATCCAGGGTTTCTGGTTAGGGAAAACCCGGATGCTTTTGTCCACAGTCACATTTCCGATGCAGAACTTGACGTAATCCAATACAGTGCTTGTGTGTGTTTCCAGCTCCTGGTGGTGAAACATACTCCAGTCCGTCTGCTCAAAGCAGTCTTGTAATCTGCTGAGTGCATCGTCAGGCCAGGTCGTTATGGTTTTTGTGATGGGCTTCCTACTGCGTCTGAGGGGGGTGTAGGTTGGGGGTAGCAGGAGGGAGAGGTGGTCTGACTGCCCGAGGTGGGGGAGGGGGATGGCTCTGTATGCATGTTTGATGTTGGTATAAACATGATCCAGAGTGTTTTCACCCCTCGTGGCACACTTAACATGCTGGTAAAAATTCGGCAGTACAGTTTTCAGATTGGCCCTGTTGAAGTCTCCTGCAATAACGTGAACGCCGTCAGGGTGGGCCCGTTGATGTTCGTTTATGATGTTCAGCAAGAGAGAGAGAGCTTTGTTTGTGTTTGCGTCGGGTGGAATGTACACAGCCGTTACAATCACAACGGTGAACTCTCTCGGTAGGAGGAAAGGCCGGCATCTAACAGTCATGTACTCCAAATCAGGAGAGCAGAAATTGTTTATAATTGTCCCATTGTTACACCAGTTGTTATGTATGTAGACGCAGAGCCCCCCTCCTCTGCTCTTACCGGAGTCTTTTGTTCTGTCCCAGCGTAGAAGAGTGCGGCCTGCTAGCTGCATGCTAGCGTCGGGTATCCCCGGGTGTAGCCATGACTCGGTGATGATCATTACACAGCAGTCGCGCACATAACGGTTGTTAGCGAGTTGTAGTTGCAGATAATCCATTTTGTGTGCCAGGGATCTGGCGTTGGCAACATATAGGCTCGGAAGAGGTGGCTTGTGCGGTTGATTCTTCAGCCTTAGCATAGCTCCAGACCGGCGGCCCCGTTTCTGCTTCCTCTCCCTCCGCCGTCTACGGCGCCTCCGAGTGCCGACAACAAGCCACGGAGAGCCCGCTGGTCTGGCGATCTCGGCTGGGATGTCGTGCATGTAGAAAAAGTCGTCCGAGACAGATGTCTGATGTTGCTTTCCTATATCCATGAGGTCCGAACGTGTGTAAAGTAGGTTCGCAGAACCGATAGTCCTCAAAAAAACAGAAAAAACATACAAAAACAACAAAAAGTAGCACTGAATAGGAGAGCCGTAAGCCGCAGCGTCCTTGCGCGCCGCCATCTTCTCTATCAATAATGTAATGTAATGTAATAGAAGAACTGGCTCTGACTAGTGAAAAGCCTGGAGGTCAAACGTTTTCCAGACAGATGGTGAAGAAACTTTCTTCTGCTTTGGAGGTGGGGCGAAAAACTGCTAAAGCTGTCCTATCTGTTCTAAAAAAACAGAAACAGGAAAACAGTTCCATGACAGCAAGGCTTGGCAGGCACTCAATAATTATCCCTAAAAATAAAGTGAGGGAGGTGGAATGTGGTCTGTTGCACAAAGGCACCCTAAATGGGTCACATTTTGCATTTGAACCAAACCAAGAGGCACCGTGGCCTACAGGGCTAATTATCCGAGAACAAGTGATTCAGGTGCCCCAGCACGATAGAATAATAACAGTTACTGTTGAAAACACAACTGATTCTGATATCTCTCTCTGTGGCCGAACCACACTGGGGTGGTTGTATGCTGTTGATGCAGTCTACCCACTGGAGACAAAGCCTTTGGAGAATCAAAAATCCAAATCACAAGACAGCTGTGCCACAACTGGAGCAGATCAAACAAACCAACTACCAAAGAAAGAGTCTTGGAATCCGCCAGTAGACCTAAGTCATCTGCCGGAAGAACAACAGCTGCAGGTAACAAAACTGCTCAGAGATGAGTGTGATGTGTTTGCAAAGGATGAGTGGGACACAGGACTGATTAAAGACTTGGAGATGGACATCCACTTGGAAGATAATGTCCCGGTGCAGAAAACATACAATGCAATCCCTAAACACCTCTACCAGGAAGTAAAGGCACATCTTCAAGATCTGCTTAACCGAGGCTGGATCCAGAAATCCTGCTCCCCATATTCATCACCTGTGGTATGTGTCAGAAAAAAAGATGGAAGTCTTCGGTTATGCATTGATTACAGATTGCTGAATAAAAAAACAGTGCCTGATCGTCACCCAATTCCAAGAATACAAGAGATCCTAGAAAACCTGGGAGGTAATTCCTGGTTCACAGTTCTGGATCAGGGAAAGGCTTATCACCAGGGCTTCATGAGTGAGAAAAGCAGACCCTGCACTGCATTCATAACACCTTGGGGACTTTACGAATGGGTTAGAATCCCATTCGGACTTACCAATGCACCAGCTGCTTTTCAGCGCTATATGGAAGGATGCCTGAGAGACCTCAGAGATGAAATCTGTGTCCCCTATCTGGATGATGTGCTTGTGTTCAGTAGCAGTTTTGAGCAACATATTCAAGATGTGAAGCAAGTTCTGCAGCGGCAAAAGCAGGGTGGCATCAAGTTAAGGCCAAAAAAATGTGACTTTTTCAAGCGTGAAGTCTGTTATGTGGGCCGGGTGATCTCTGCTGAAGGATACAAAATGAACCCCAAAGAAGTGGAAGCAGTGCGAGCCCTCAGACACGAGAAACCAACCACTGTCCAAGAAGTGAGAAAACTCATGGGTTTCCTGGGTTACTACAGAGCCTACATCCCAGACTTCTCCAGAATTGCAGCACCGCTCTACAGACTTTTGACAAATCCCAAGTCAGAGTTAAAGAAAAATCACAAGAAAAAGAGAAGCGGCACATTACCCAGTCAACTGCCTCCATCACATCATGTGGAATGGACGGTAATTCATCAAGAAATACTGGAGAAATTAGTGGACCAGCTGACCAACCCACCAATTATGGCATACCCTGATTTGGAAAAACCTTTCATCTTGCATGTGGATGCGTCAGAAGAAGGCCTGGGTGCAGTTCTGTATCAGCGACAAGATGGAGTACTCTGGGTCATTGCTTATGGGTCTAGAACATTGACAGCTGCAGAGAAAAACTACAAGTTACACTCTGGGAAGTTGGAATTTCTTGCACTCAAGTGGGCAATAAGAGAGCGCTTTCGTGACTACCTGTTTCATGCACCCCATTTTGTTGTTTACAGTCACAACAATCCACTGACATATGTTACCAAATCAGCCAAACTCAATGCCACAGGACATCGCTGGGTTGCAGAGTTGTCGGATTACCGATTTACTATCAAGTATAGGCCAGGCTCAGCTAATGGAGATGCTGACTTTTTGTCTCGCAGACCAAAGCCTATTGAGAAGATCATCCAAGAGTGCACAATTGAATGTCAACAGGACGTCATTGAATCCATTGGAAAAGCGTTGGAAGCAAGACAAACAGGTGAAGTGGACTGGATTTCGGCTGTCACCTGCAATACAGATGCACTACCAGTGGAAAGCAACATGTCTGGGTCTATCCAGCCTATTTCAGCGAAAGACTTGAAAGAAGCCCAAAATGCAGACCTAACAGTGAGAAGAGTTGTGAGCCTCAAAAGAACACAGTCCATCTTAAAATATAAAGACAAAATGACAGAGACCCAAGCTGTTAGACAACTCTTAAGAGAGTGGCCCCGCCTGCATATTGATGAAGATAGAATCCTCAGAAGGGAAACATCAACGAGAACACAACTGGTTGTGCCAGAGTCCGTGAAACCCACCATCTATCAACACCTGCATGAGGAGATGGGTCATTTAGGTGCAGACAGGATGATTGCACTTGCCAGAGAGCGTTTCTACTGGCCCAAGATGAGACAAGAGATTGAACACCATGTTACCCAAGTGTGCCGCTGCGTAAAAAGAAAGAGACCCAACCGCATAATTCGAACACCAATCCGAAGCATTGAGACCTCTGCACCATTTGAAATGATTTCCATCGACTACCTACACCTGGAAAAAAGTAAGGGAGGTGAAGAATACATTCTTGTTGTTGTGGATCACTTCACAAAATATGCCCAAGCGTATGCGACCAGGGACAAGTCTGGGAGGACAGCAGCTAAAAAGCTCTTTGACGATTTCATCATGAGATTTGGATTCCCATCAAAGATCCACCATGATCAAGGAAAAGAATTTCTAAAATCACCTTTTCCAAAAGCTGCAAAGCTACTGTGGTATCCGCCCATCTCGCACCTCTCCTTACCATCCCCAAGCAAATCCTGCAGAGCGCTTCAACAGAACACTCCTAGGTATGCTGCGCACACTAGAGGAGACACAGAAATCTAGGTGGAAAGAACATCTCAGCAAAGTTGTCCATGCCTACAACTCCACAGTGCACGAAGCTACAGGCTTTTCTCCATTCTTCCTTCTCTTTGGGCGTGAGCCAACCTTGCCAGTGGACCTTTTGTTTCCAAAAAGGGAGAAAAAGGGGACCCAAACACATTCCGGCTATGCAGAGAAGTGGCGAGAGACTATGCAAGAAGCCTATGCTATTGCCAAGGCACATATGAAGAAAAGTGCTAAAAGAGGGCAGCAAAATTACAACAAACGTGTTTGGAGCTCCACTCTTAAACCAGGTGACCATGTTCTGGTTAGAAACCTCACACCAAGAGGAGGCCCTGGGAAGCTCAGAAATTTCTGGGAGGAGACAATTTATGAAGTCAGTGGAAGGAAAAGCCCTGACAGCCCAGTATATGTCGTCAAACCCCTGCATAGAGAGGGAAGGGAACGAGTGCTACATAGAAATCTTCTACTACCATGTCCCTATCTAGTGGAAGAATCTGAAGTTGGGGGGCCTAACCTGAAAGATAAATCCATCAATGAAAAACCCAAGAGGTCAACACGATGTCATCAAGGGACCCGTGATACTTACCAAACTGATGAAAGCAGTTCCAGTGAAGATGAGTATCACATGTTGACAAGTTCAAGGCCAAATGACTTTCATCTCAATGAAGATGCAGAAGAACTCCACCCTAAAGATGACATGTTTGTTGAAACGGCTGAGAAGATTCAAATGCCTGAAAATAATAATGAGGAAGAACAAGAGGAGGAAATACCCCCAGTAGCAGAAGAGGTTGAGGCGGTCGGTGGTGAAACAGATGACATACTTGAAGATGAAGAGGATTTCAGAGCATGGAGAGGGAGATCAACAAGGATCAGACAGCCCAGAAGAATTTACACATATGATCAGCTTGGGCAGCCAACAGTACAACTGCTGAAGAGTTTTTCATCCAGTGTGAGGGCACCCTCAGAAGGCAACAGGGACCTCTACATCAGACCATCATTCCTCATGTATCCTTTTCATGAAAACAAGTACTAAATTGATAATAGTAAAGTATATGGGTCATCTTAACAGCTTGAATAGTGTTACAGCTTTTGTCCAACAGATTTTGCAGTTCAGGTAGAGAGAGATAGCTCTAATGTTAATGATTAGGCATCTAGATAATGATGCAGATTTTCTGGATATGAATTTGAGTTTATATTAATCCAGATATGGGCTATAATAAAGGTGCTGAATAGAGATTTAAAGTGAGTAAAGTACGCAAAGTTAGTGAAAAAATTAATGCATGGTATTAAATGTTTTAAAAAACATATATAATGGGTGCAAACAGGTAATTTCCTTGTCCCTTTTGTGAAGATTTTGGGGGGGGGGCACCAATACTTCTATGGACCAATCACCCCTTTAATATTAATGGACATATGGACAGTCCCTTATTATTGCCATGAGAAGAACAAAGAGGCAGAAAATGCTGAAGAGAGTGAGGAAGAAAACCCAATACTTAATGTTTTCATGTAGTTGTCAACTTAGCCGTCTAGTTTTCACGGTTGTTTGATGTGTTGTGTATAATGTTACCGAGTAGAATTGAAAATGTTATACCACATTTTTTTTATTTTTGCGGGGGAGGGTGTTGCAGCCAGAAAATTTTACGTTAATTTACTTTAATTAAGGCA